>BHFT01045370.1:0-61397 GCA_004320025.1 Laticauda laticaudata | reverse complement strand
CTGAGATGGTATAGGTTCTCCTGCTTGAGCAGGGGGCTGGACTAGAAGACCTCCAAGGTCCCTTCCAGCTCTATTCTATTCTAAATTATATATCTATATATATCATCCATAGCTCCTCACCTACATCCATCCACCGATCCTGCTACCGAACCCAAAGGTCCTATCCTAAAATGTCAGCATTCCTTGGAGCAATTTCTGCATTTGGAACCAAGAGCAAGATCAAACGAAACAATGCCAACAAGTACTGTACAACCTTTCAGAGAACCACTTGGCGCAGCACAATTTTTACTTCTAAGAAGCTCTGACAACATCATCTTGCACCACCCTCACTAAAGAGGCCAACCCCATTATTCTGTCACCAGCTGTTTGCAAAGCTGGATGAAGGTAACACAGTGCAAAGCAGGTGCACACACCCAGAAGGTTTTGAAAAGCACTTAGGGGTGCAGCACACACATCGCCATTGGGGAGGGAGGAAAATTACTATCAGTGTGTTGTTATCTGCAAAAAAAACAGGCCAAGAGCCATGGTGAAATGTCACCTGGACTCAAGAGCACACAAGGTGACCAATCTTCCAAGCTCAACTTTTGTGTCCTCAAACTTTGTTACTGAAGCAGTTTTTAGCAAAGGATGTTTTCTCTTTCAACCATCTCATGGTGTTCCATCTTCTAGTGTAGAGATCAGCTTTAGTAAATTAAACAGCATTTCAAAGGCAGACATAGGTTATTTTTTAACATTTTATTTATTTATTTGTATCCTGCCTTTTATTATTTTTTTTACAAATAACTCTCCTATTTTCACCCACAATCTGTGAGTCCCCCAATTGACTTTCATGTCTAAGGTGGGGCTTGAATTCACAGTCTGTTATTTTCTAGCCTGGTGCCTTAACCACTGGACCAAAATGGAACATCCTTGTTGATTCTGTAATGGAAACATGAAGCAACTAAGTTAATCCTCTAAGACAAGGGTCTTCAAACTTGGCAGCTTTAAGACTTGTGGACTTCAACTACCAGAATTCCTGAGCTAACATGACTGGAGGAGGAATNAGGGTCTTCAAACTTGGCAGCTTTAAGACTTGTGGACTTCAACTACCAGAATTCCTGAGCTAACATGACTGGAGGAGGAATTCTGGAAGTTGAAGTCCATACATCTTAAAGCTGTCAAGTTTGAAGACTTCTGCTCTAAGGCAAAGCCCTAGTTCTGCAATTCCAACCCCCTCCTCCCATAAAGTCCAAGTGCCAGGGCAGGTTTAAATCTAACACTGGGACCCATTCAGTTACAAGATGACCAACTCTGATATTAGTGTCCATCACCATTTTTAAAAAAATGTTTTATTTCCAGTGGTTTGAAATCTGGTTATATAAATCAGGGGTACCCAACCTCTGGTCTGTGACCTAGCACTGGTCCATAGCATGGTAGAAACTGGGCTATGCAAATAAGCAAAGCCCCATTTGCTGCATATAGGCAGCACACAAAACCACATCCACTCTGGTCTGTGGAAAAACTTGTCTCCGTGGAACCGGTCCCTGGTGCCCAAAAGGTTGGGAGAGGCTGATGTAAATGATATCCTATAACGTCCATTTCCTTTAAAATGTTTTCAGGGTTTATAACTATGCAAAAAAAGGTCTGTTTTAAAAAGGAATGTTTTATGTCTTCTTGTCAAAAGGGATCGATCACTGCCCACAATGAAGTTATATGTGAAATAACCAATGAATTGTGGCAGTTGGGAAATGTAAAAGAACACTTAACGGAAAAAAATAGGACAAGAGCCTCTGAATTGTGAGAACAAATGATCTGAAAAAGGGGCAAGAGAATGGATTTCAAAGTTTAGAGAGACATTTTGACCTTGACTAAGCAAAATATCCTCTAAGCAGCCAAGCAGAATCCACTTCAGCCCGGAAAGCTTGTGAAAATATTAACCAGGTAAAGGTGGTTGCTAAGCATTCCTTCCTTGAACCCTGAAAGGTACAAAGCTCCTTTGGTGGCAGAATTCCAAAGGGGAACACATAAGATTTAAATGGATAATTGCATAAGATGCATTTAAATGGAAGACTTAAATAGAAATGAACAAGATTTCCATAAAGAAACTATGTGCGGAATGAAAGGGCGTAAGATACGGAACATAAAATTGTTGTGAACATTTCACAAAAGAAAATGATTAGCCAAGATTTTAAGCAAAGGCAAGAACAAAAGTTTATGGGTTATAGAACACCAGAAACTGGGGGAAACAAAGAAAAAAAAATAAAAAGATATAGCACATTATTGCAAAGAACTAGTAAAGTAAAAGGAAGGAATATAAAGTTGGCTTATCTGATCAAGCTAAAATGCATATGTTGTTAGCTCTGGTAACCCTTATTGGATTATTGTTGATATCAGGACTGAAATGACAATGTTTACAGATTTGCTTATAAATAAAGAGATGGGATATTGGAAAAAGAGATCATTTGTTGCATTTTAAGAAAAAATGACAAGTTACTAAAATGTTTATGCAAGTTGACTGGATGTCAGCCTACAATGCATTCTCTAATATTTGAAACATACTGAAGAAACATCTAACAACTAAACCTTCTACAAAAAGAGCCCAAGTTTGATTCGCACTGACAGCAACTGAAAAAGGAAATGAAGGCAGCCATGAGGCTTGCCCAGAGGAACCCTACTGCCTGTATACAAGCTAAGATGTTACACACAAGAAGGGAATATAAAAAAACTATAACATTAAAGAAAAAAAGTTTTGCCATTTCAATCTGGTCAGAAACTTGAATTGGGCTGCAAGAAGTCATAACTCAGTATTACTTTTGGCCATTCTTGGTAAGCAGGTATCCTGAAGTAACGGGAGAATTTTGCGTTTACATACCAATCTCGTGCTGAGACTTGGACAGAATTATTATCAGCTGCTTGTTTTCCTCTCACCTAGACTGGTTAATAGAATTATTTTTTTAAACAGTGATTTAAAATAAACCAAGAATCCCCCCCCCCTTGGCCACCAGTCTCAGAAAAGAAGATAAAGTCCATATTAAAAGTTTAAATGAGCAATAAAGCCCCCAGGAGAGAATTTTCTTACCAACAGAACTATTTAAGCATTTCCCAACTTGGGTGCAGGCCCTGTATTAGCGGCTTTTTTACAACACATAAAGAAACAGCCATATACCAGATGGGTGGGAAGATGGCAATAGTTTGTCCCTATTGTATAAAAAGAGGGAATAAAAGGATCAGTAATTATAGGCCCATCAGCCTGATTGGACATTGTAGCAAAAATATATCAAAATACCTTTTGAACAGAATTGAAAAATCTGGGTAAAGAGGAAAACAACATCTCACAGAAGAACAAGCAGGTTTTTCAACAAGGTAGATCTACTATTGATGAACTGCTTTGGTCTTGAATCATCTAATTGTCAAATATTTCTATAAGAGAAAAGACCCCTGTTTGCTGCTTTCATAGACCTTTCAACAGAGCAGCAATTTGATATGGTAAACTCGAGAACGTACATGGAGTAAACTGACATCTTCCTAAAAATAGAACCCAGACTCCCTGGCTTTCATTAAAGCCCTTTTTACACAAGTCACGTGTTTGAGGGTGCGGTTTGGGGCTAAACGGAGCCTGACTAACAGGCTTTGCACAAATAACACGGAATACACGGCAAGGGTCGTGTCCTGGCCCCATTATCATTCAATTTCCAGGATAACTCTCTAATCATTAGTAAATCTAAATAAAAAATATGGTGTTTGGAGAACCATCAGAGACATAGGTGGCAATTGGATGCGTGAACCAATTGAAACAGGTTAATTCTTTGTATATTTGGGCCGTGAACTTTTTCCAAAACTGGTTTTAGGCCTGCCATATCAACGGAGTTGATGGATGAGCAAAAGCCCATTTGAATTTATTGCTCAATGACTAAAAAAAAAAATAGTTATCCCGGTCCTAGTCCCATTAATCAAGGTTTATAAGACGAAGGTTACAGCTTGCTCTTGTATGTAGCAGAAACTTTGGGGTCTTTACTCAACCACAGTCTTAGAACAAACACAGTCCCAGCATTTGGAGATGTATTTTGGGCTATAGACCCAAGAAACATCTGCTGCAGCTGTTCCATCTGAAAAAAACGCCGAGGTAGACCGGGTTCCAACAGTAAATGTATTTAATTTAGCTATTTACAACAACTGGAACAGTTTGGCTCAACCGCGCAAGCCTTTATATACCAAGCTTGCCCTGCCGGTTGTAGCCAATGCGCAGTTACTATTGATTTTGCCACGTTCAGTGGTTCTCCTTTGGAACTGTTCAGGAACCAATCCCATGCAGGCCCTTTTCTGGCCAAGTCACATTTGAGACATTTTGACGTATACCATTTTATACAGAACAGCAGCAGTTAGAGCTGAAATTGGAAATTTATAAAATTCAGCTGCATTATTAAAATTAGAGCTTATAACTACAAGAATGCAGAAGTTAAATGAATGGAGACTGATAGACTATCCAAATTATGCCTACTAGAGCAAATAAAAATTACAAAGCACAAATCTCCTGGATTCATTAAATTAACCAAAATTTTATAAGAAGCTGTGGTCTTCCTATCTCTTAATGTAACAGGAGATACAATTCTAAACAAAAGATTTGCCCAAAGAATTTAAGGATATAGTTGCCAGAAACTGCTATAGTTATCCTTAGTAAGGTAGATTAACTTGAAAATGGTTGAGTAAATAATATGTACTTTTCAAGTAGATAGCTACTTGAAGTCACAACTCCCAAAACATCTTAGGGAGATATTCACGAGAGCAAGATTTGAACAGCTTGACACAATGGTTAGATACGGGAAATTTCATGCAATACCGTACAATGAGCATCTCCGCATTTGCAGAGCAGCAGAGGTAGAGGACCTGGCTCACATCCTATTTAACTGTTGCCTGTATAAGAGGATGAGAGACAGATATCTTGGTCTATATATTAGACAAATGACCCATTGGGATACCCATATCAAAATAACTTACCTTATGTCCAGCCAGAACTTGAAAATAACATTTAAAGTAGCACAATATTTAAACAAAATGATTCAGTTTGAGATCTGCATATGTGGGATTGATTGGGGTAGATTACAAGGGCAACTCCGAATATGTTATTATATTTTCTCTATATCTTAAATTATTGTACATTATTACAATTTTATTTTAGATTGTATTTTATTACTATTTCATCTTAAATCATATTTTGTCTAGATTTCATTTTAAATTGTATTTTATCAAGTTCCATTTTAAATAGTATTTTATCAAATTTCATTTTTAATTGCTTTTATTAAATTTTAGGAACAAATTGTTCCTGAACTTTGTACTTTGATATGGCCCATGGGCTAATCAATAAAGACATTATTATTATTATTGTTGTTGCTATTATTATTATTATTATACAAGTGATGAAAATGGGAAGTCACATAAAGATATATATATCTTTTCCTTTCTTATATTTTCATTTTTTTCTTTTCTTTCTCTATTTCTTTTCTCTTTCTTTTGTGCACCTTCTTTTTCTTGTTATTCTTGTAATTTTTTCAGTTTATATTAGTTTTTACTATTGTAATTAGTATTCTTATTGTATAAAAAGAAGATTGCAGTGATTTGTATGAATGTATGTAGGGAACCCAGAATCATAGTTATTATACAGAGTATTTAAAGGGAGCCTTTGCAACCTCGAGCTAAGATTAACCTGGATTTTGGCCAGGCATGTTTCGGTATCCAACATGGCGCATCGCATAAACTTAGATAATACAAGACAGTTGTTAAAACTGGTTTCAAACAATTGAAAATAAATCTCCATGCTTTCCATCATTCTGAAGGACCACTTAAAGCAGGGAAGTAATCAACAACTGCATTTAAAGCCTCCATTTCCATAACTTACCAAGTTACAATTTACATTTGCTAAAAACAAGCCTGGGCTGTTTATTCTCCTCTAAATAAATAGATTGGATTACACACTTTTACTAAAAACTGGAGATGTATGGTTGGTGTGTGTATGTGTGTGTGTGTGTGTGTGTGTGTGTGTGTGTGTGTGTGTGTGTGTGTGTGTAAAGAAAATTCTGCATGCATTCCAGAGACATGGATAGATAGATGCAAAAAGTCATGCTACGGTATGAAATCAATGGATGTGAATTCTATAATTCAGATTTCAAACTCCATGCATCTGCTACTGATGTGCCATGCTGAGAAATTCTTTCTGCTGGCACTCCGTCAGTATTTTCTTATCATTAACTAAAGAACATAAAGGTAAGATATCTGACTTCTAAAGCAACATAAAGGTTAATTTCACAGAAGGAACACAGCTAAGTATTATTTAATAAAGCAAATGGACTCACAAAAGCTAAGGCTGAATCTCTCAGGCAGCTTTACAAATAAGCCACCCAGAGGTCCTAGTTGTTGAGGCTGTCAATGTTTTTTTGCTTGCCTGCTCAGTTGAAACAAAGGGGTTGCCTCTTCACAAGGGTTGTGAACCTGTTCTTTCTTCGAACAGGTAATTCTTTAACTTCTACTATATGTAGAGATGACATTACCTGCTTCTCTTTGGTGCAAACACTCACTCACCTGTCCAGAATTTTCTTCACTTGCATGAAGAATTCTACTCATTTATAATTGGCTGGGTCTGGAAGATAAGATTGCTCCAAGGGATAGTTACGATTATGGAAAGGGTGGAATGCAATTCAGTCCCGTACTGTGGCCCAAGCTGAGGTTATCAGCTTGCTTGAGTCACTCATTGAATTTTTTTTCTGGCCGCTCTTCTCAAACATATGACTCTGGGCAGCTAGTGAAGATTAGAAATAAGACAAAAACATTAGAGAAAACACAGAAAACTAAGGGATACAGGGACTGAGAGAAAGACAGCCACAAAGAGGTTCTAACTGAGAAAAGAACTTTATTCACTTGGAGGGCAGTAGAGCCAGAGGTGGTCTTCAGCAGGTTCTGATCGGTTCTGGAGAACTGATAGCGGAAAGTTTGAGTAGTTCAGAGAACCAGCAAATACCACCTCTGACTGGCCCTGCCAACCCCATCTATTCTTTGCCTCCGGAGTCCCAGCAGATTGGCTGGGTCTTCTTTTGTTTCCCTCCACAGGAGAACAGAGCTGGAAAGCAGGTTAATGGGGTAGGGAGGGAATGGAGATTTTACAGTCTTCTTCCCCTGCCATGCCCACCAAGCCATGCCCACCAAGCCATGCCATGACTACCAAGCAACGCCCACAGAACCGGTAGTAAAATTTTTTGAATCCTACCACTGAGTACAGCATGAAGAGCTAAGCGGGACTAGAAAAATGGATGATATCTATTTTTTAAAAAGGTCGTGCACACCTGACACATCACTTACAATTAAGCTAACTATGGTTTATTCCATTTAACCATGTTTTTCCCACTTCAGCCAACAATGTGGATCAGTGGATCATAGCTGGAGACTGACAGAAGGTGCCACCTGCACATCATCCTTTGGTTATCTCTTGCAATCAGGATAATGTGTAAAGATGAGGCAGATTTAACTGTTTCAACACACAGCTCTGTATCAACACTGATTAAGATAGAGGACAGGCGCATCACCATTCTTTTTCATTTCCACAAGGGCAAGCAAACAACGGAGGTTTCTAAGGACACAGCCTGCCCGATTTCCAGCAGAATGGAGTGGTAACCATCTCGCCAGCAGACTCTGATGCAATAGAGAAAACTAACACACGGTGAATAACTGACAAATTTTTGTCTCCCAGCAACACAAGTGGTGGGTTTCAAAACTTTTTCCTACCGGTTCGGTGTGAGCATGTGCTTTGCGCATGCACAACGCTTGCAACTCAACTTCTGCTGCAAGCCCTTTGTGTAAAACAGCTGGTGTGTGGCAATCAGTTGTGTTGCACAAATCAGCTGAGGTTGAAAAGCAGGAAATAACAGTTAGTATAGAGCTGGGGTGGGTAGAAGGGCTTAACAGCTGATCATCAGAGCGAACCAGTTCGCTCACATATGATTCTCACAACTACCGGTTCGGTGGTATACTGGTAGCATACCACTACTGAGCAGCACGCAGTTTCAAAGGGTACCTAAATTGAAAGGATGCCTCAAAAAAAGAGGTCCATTTTCATGAAAGTGAAATCTGAAGCCCTTCTATGTAAATCCTTCACAAAGATTGCATAGCATTAGTAGAAATGGGTCCAAACAAAACTTTCTAGCGAAGAGGGTTTGAAATCTGTGATCGCAGTTTCCATCTTGAATTTATCTGACCATCAACCGCCTTCTGCAGATGCCTCTGTGAACTACTGTGTAGGCTTCACCAGCAGACAATAAAATTCAGCAACCCCAGAAGAGCAATGTCCCATGCGCAGCTTATACAAAAGGTTTTCCAACAACAAAATATTTTTCAAATATCAGCAACATTATTCCCAGCTTTTTCTTTTTTCTTTTCCAGCCTAATGGAACACTGAAAAGCTTAAGCTTCTTAGATTTCCAGTCTATCCACTCCCAGATGATTTTCTGGAAATTGAACAGCATAGGAGCATTGGGGGTCCAGAAAAAAAAGCCAATAAAATGAAGATTGAGGGTTTTGAAAAATGGAAACTTTGAAAGATTAAAAAAACAAAAAAAATGCAAAGCTATAAAGAAACATTGGTGTAATATTTAGCTGAACCTGTTGACTGCTCTTTTTTCTATTTTCTATTTTTCTATTTTATATTTCTCTGTGTTTGTAAAAGGGGAGAATAATTTATTGTTGTTTTGTTTTTTTTCAACGTCCAGCAGTGTGGATTCTATATGTTCAATGTTAAATTTATTTGGCATGTAGATCGTCATTTTCTCTTTATTGTACATCATTTTTTTCTCTTTTTTGTTGTTATGTTGGAAGTATGGTTTTGTTTTGTTTGTTTTTCTGTTTTATATTTTACCTTTTACAATAAAACAAAAAAATATACTATAAGAAAACTATAAAGAAGCATTGGGTATGGGGGAAGACTCCCCAATCCATCCCTATGGGAAAGGTTGTTGGGCAGTGGCTCAGCCTGTTGGTCTCTGCTCCATTCTAAATCGCAAACTCCCTCCCATTCACAAGATCAGGAATGGAATCCACCCTGTGCCTTCCAGTACACACATTTCACCCGGAAGCAACACTTGATTATTCATTAAAAAAAAAAATCCCAGATGTCAGCTTTGGAAGCCATATTTTACTTGGAAACTTCAAGGCTGCCACATTTAATGCCTGGGAATTTGGGAGGGAGGAATCTCTTAGCAAGTAGAAGATTAGACTCAACAACATTCTTTCTTAGAAATCAAGGACAAGTACCTTGCACCTGGAGAGGTGTGTCTGGAGGAATGACTCCAGTTGGGATGATGTTTGATTGGGCCAAGTGATGGACTAATGGGTGCAGGGGATGGATCTTTGAATTTCTTTTGGGAAGGGAAAACCAGAACTCTCAGATTTGAGTTTTCCCAGGTGTGCCAATATGACTTCTCTAATAAATTCTTACTTGGGTGAACTTTGTTTCTGAGTGCTGAATAAGTATGGGGAGTTTTGTTGGAACACTGACAACAGATGCCTTCAACATCCAACTGTGCCCATCTTGCCAGCAGTGAATCATTAGCTCTCTAAAAGCCAAGTCATTGTTCTTAAGGTATTTTAATAGGATTTAAATGCAATAAGGAAAATTGCTACACCCCCAAACATCTGCTCCTTACGTAATATCATCACCAAGCGCTTCTCATGACATCACATCATCACATGTTGAATGTTTATTGTTACACAACTAATAAGACAAGAAGGAGCATTGAAACACTCCAATAAATATCTCCTCTGGGTGAGAAGGGCAGCAAAAAAGTCTAATGAATAAATAATTCTTAATAATTAAATTATCCTGCTCAGTAGTCCATCTGATGAACTTTTTCATCCAGAAGATTTATTGTTTTGTCTCTGTCCTAAATCCCTTCCAGACATAAAAGAGGGGAGGGCAAACTGAACATCTTAATCCTTTTCTCCCAGCAACCTCCTCCTACCAAATAGCTTCCATTCACATAGTGCCCATTTTGATGTGGAAACACATTTATTTATTTAGGAAAAATTATATTGCCATCTTCTCATTCACCGTGATTCAAGGCGGCTTACAGGGAATAAAAACACAATATAAAAGAAATGAAAATAATTAAAAAATTAAACCTGGGGAAATACCAATTCTGTTCTTCCTAAGGGCCAATCTTCCACCTTCTTTAGCATGGCCTAATATGAATGGAAAAAGGCTGTTGGCAAGAGAGTCATGCAAACTGCTCAACCGGCTCTCTTTCCATACCCAGCCTAGCCCATTAATTTATAAAGCGTTCTGGATGCAAACCCAGTTCCAGGGTTGGCCTTGTGTCACTTGTGCAAAAGCTGGGATCCCAAGCTCGGTTGGGAGTTTTTCCAGTTACACAACATTTGGTTTCTAAAGTGTAAGAAATTACAAAAAAAAACAAAACAGGGGAGGGACAAGAGGCTTAAAACAGCCATGCAATTGTGCACATCCAGGTTTTGGAAACTTGGAATTTCTTTCTGTCCACATTCTGTAGAAGGCAACCTAGTATTAGATATAAGCTCCAATCGTAGATCATGTTAGCTGAGTTTAAGGGGATTATAGTTAAAATATCTGGAAGCTATTGGTCTGCTTCCCCCTTCTCAGTTTTGCACTGTGAGAGAGATCCACACATCAGATTTCCTGAATCAACGCTCAATGGCTGGTTCACACATCAGACAATTGCTCTGTTTTGATCTAATGTATTTAAATTGTGGCAAACTCAGCTATTAGGATTTATGAACCACAGAAATCAGCAAACTCAGCCAACCATCGTTTATTCAACAGACCATGATTCAATAAACTGTTGTTTCGGGAGAATCTGTGGGGCCACTCATACAGAAGGAACATTACGGTAATGAGCCTTCTAAACTAGAAAAGCAGCACAATATTAAGAAAACCTTTACTGTAATCTATCCCAGTCTATCAAAGAAGTAACTAAATGCTGTATTTTCTTGCACCAAAAATTATGCAATGTTTAAACAAAAACAAAAGAAAAAGAAAACAATTATCATAAGAGCCAAAGGTCAGGTGGAGAAATAAGGTCAGGGTCTGGGTATATATAAGAATGATTTACAACCATTCTTTTAGTGACTAGTTGAATTTATGATGGTGCTAACAATATAAATATAATGTAGTTGATAAGCCATACTGTGGTTTATTTGACATATAGTAGCATGGTTGAAATAAGTCATGGCATCGAAGGATGCAAGAATCTGATTTCCCCAAGACCCGATTAGTAAGCAGCAAGAGGGAAGAATTCAAGATTCTCCACCACTCCCTTTTCAGAAATGCTTCCTGGTGTTGGTTAAAGCAACTTAGACAATCTCTTCACTGCAATTTCACTGAAGAAATACACAAGTCATATACTTTTCTTAGTGTGATCAGATATCTGTGATCTAAACATTTGAACAAAACTGGACTATTTTCTTCTCCAACCTAATGTTCTTCTAATGTGTTGGGCTGCTAAATATATAAAGTGCTCCAACACTGGAGACTTTTCAGAAGAGACCTATCTGGACTGGTATAGACATAGAGTCTTATTTTTGAGCAGGGGATTGGATTAGAAGACCTCCAACATTCCTTTCAACTCTTTTCTTCTTCTTTTCTTCTACTCTACTGCTTTCAGTACACTCCCAGTTTTATACAGCCCAACCCAAAATGCAGGTTCATATTTAACATAGAAACTTAAAATTATTTCCTCTGCTATCATATAACATCTAGAGTTACATCTTGAATTTTTATGTTTTTATAAGCATAATTTCTGGGACCAACTTTGCCAACTGACATCTTGGCATGTCTCAAGCTATCCAATACAGTGCAAGGAATTCAGAATAGAGAGGCAACGCCAACAGTTCGCATGCAGAGGTACCATCTTGGAAAGTCTTACAGGGCAAATCCAAATGGGGGACAAGCTGCACAGGCTGGTGAAACTCAACTTTATTAATGTTGGGTCCTTGTAAATGGATATACACCTTTTATTATTGCAATAATGTATATATTTGTTGAACTGGCGAGCTTGGCTATTGGACTATTAGATAAGTGAACTCAACTACCCCAGGCAGCAGATGCTAGAAGGAAGGGTTTTCAAGAGAAATAGCAACTCAGCAACATTTATGAAGTTGTTAGGCTGGTTGAGAAGATTGCAAAATGTGATCATGTGGCTTTGGGATGCTGCAACCATCATAAATACATGCTGATTATCAAAGCGCTTGAATTGTGCTTGACTGTGGCAATTAAGATGTGAAAACCAGTCATTTATCACTTTTTCACTTTGGCCATCAAACAAATAGTCATAAGTCAAGGACTATCTATGCCATTTCATCAGCATTCAGATGATGGAAGGGTCACCTTGCCTGCTATCATCTTAGATGAGGAAACATCTTGAATGTCTAAGCAAGATACCACTATAGCTATCACTCGCATTCTTGTCTCTGTTTTCAGACCCATTCAGGAAAGATAATAGCAATAAGCACTTAGATTCATACACTGCTTCACAGTGGTTTACAGTGGTTTACAAAGTCAATGGAATGGAACAGGATAGAATAGAATACATTATCACTTTAAATGTATACTAAACAGCATACATTAAAATTAAATTTCATTGCATTCATAACCATTATACATATGCACACACATATATAACACAGAAAAATATCAAAAGTCTAGTTCAAATGTATACATGATTAGGGAAAAAAGAATTCTGTGAATTTATCATGCAGTGATTTTAACCGTGTTTGTTAATAAGTCACATGACCAAATGCAGGTATGCTAACTTATGGTTGCTCAACAAACTAGCATAATGTATTAATTTAGTCTTTGTGGGAGATAAAACTGCCTTTGATTGCTTGGCACATAGTTTCTGACTTTAGCCTGCACAAGCTTGTTTAGGTGCCAATCCCCGTGTGGCATCCAAATTCTCATGCCAATGACTTTTCCTGCATATCTTCCCAGCTATTAAGGGGAAACTAATGCAATTCCTTCTATGCTTTTCCCAAGCTTAGGGGTATACCTGCGGGCTTTCAACTCCTTCCCACAGAATTCTGGGAATTGAAGTCCACACATCTGGTGGATGCAAAGATTGGGAAAGGCTTGCTGTGTGTCAGATTTCCCAAAGCCTCTTCCCCTCCCCACCCCCCTCCACCCCCGCAGTAATCCAGAAGCTTAATGCTGCTTTTAGGAACTAGCTGACAGCAGAAGCTCCATGGGCCTGGCACACAAGATAAGTTGCTTTGCTGCAGACAAGAAGGAACTCATGTGCAATACACTGGGTAGTCTTTGTTGTACAACCCTTTTAGTAACCTGTTCAAAGTTACAACAGCACTGGAAAAAGTGACTGGGAGAATACCCTGGTTCTAGTCCTCACCCAACCAGGAAGTTCTCAATCTAACCCATCTCAAAGAGTTGTTGGAGGAGTAAAATAAAATAGGAACTACTCTCTCCCCCCATGTGTGTGATCTTCAGTTTGCAGCCAGTATTTAAATGTAAGAAGAAAGGAAATCCACAGGAGCCTCAATAAGTGTCTTTGTTTACTGAATCCAACCAACTACCCCATCAACAAAATGAAACAAAAGAGTTCATGAGTGATAAACTGACAAAAAACATGACAAATCATTTAAGGAGGACAAAGAAAACCACCAAGAGAGTAACGGTTGACAATAAAAGCTAAAACAGCATCCAAAAATGCACAGTCTCCCCCAAGAAACTCTGAATTGTCATCCTTGCAAAAAACAACCACCACCGCAAACTGATTTTAAAAACACAACTTCCATGAGACTGCAACAAAGCATTCCTACCTTTGCACTGCTAGCTTATTGAGTCTCACACTCCTATGCCCACATTCTTCAGGTCATGGTTCGTCATAAAAATCCTCTCCTCCCAATCCTGTGTAGTAAATATTTACAAACCAATCTTTCTCCTCCCACCCTTTCAAAGCACCACTGTTAAGCTGAATCTGTACAGTATTGCCCATGCTTTCTGCAGTTTGCACACTTTTAACAGAATAACAGAGTTGGAAGGGATTTTGAAGGTGAATAACAGAATAACAAAGTTGGAAGGGACCTTGGAGGTCTTCCAGTCCAACGCCCTGCTCAAGCAGGAAGCCCTATACCATTCCAGACAAGTGGCTGTCCAGTCTCTTCTTAAAAACCTCTAGTGTTGGATTAATTGTGAAATACAAGTAGTCCTCAACTTACGACCACAATTGAGACCAACATTTCTGATGTTAAGTAAGATATTTGCTTAAGTGAGTTTTGACCCATTTTACAACCTTTGTTATCACAACTGTAAAGTGAATCTCCAGTTGTTAAATTGGTAACAAAATTGTTAAGTGAATCTGGCTTCCCCATGAATTTGCCTGTTAGAATAGAATAGAATAGAATAGAACAGAACAGAATAGAATATCCATAAGAATAGAGTAGGGTAGAGTAGAATAGCAATAAGAATGGAATGGAATGGAATGGAATGGAATAGAATAGAATAGCAATAAGAACAGAATAGCAATAAGAACAGAATAGCAATAAGAACAGAATAGCAATAAGAATAGAACAGCCATAAGAATAGAGTAGGGTAGAGTAGAGTAGCAATAAGAATGGAATAGAATAGAATAGAATGGAACAGAATAGAATAGAATAGAATAGAATAGAATAGCCATAAGAAAAGAGTAGGGTAGAGTAGAATAGTAATAAGAATGAATGGAATGGAATGGAACAGAACAGAATAGAATAGCAATAAGAATAGAATCGCAATAAGAATAGAGTAGAGTAGAGTAGAGTAGAGTAGAATAGCAATAAGAATGGAATGGAGTCGAGTCGAGTCAAGTAGAATAGAGTAGGATAAAATAGGATAGGATAGGAATAGGAATAGGAATAGGAATAAAATAGTTGGAAGGGACTTTGGAGGTCTTCTAGTCCAACCCCTTGCTCAAGCAGGAAATCTATACCATTTCAGGCCAATGGCTGTCCAATCTCTTCTTAAAAAACCTCTAGTGTTGATGCACCCACAACTTCTGAAGGTTGAAGTTCCACTGATAAATTGATCTCACTTTGTCAGGAAATTGCTCCTCAGTTCTAGGTTGGTTCTCTCCTTGATTGGTTTCCATCCATTGCTTCTTGTTTTACCTTCAAGTTCTCTGAATAATAGGTTGACCCCTCTTCTTCAAGACAGCCCCTCAGATATTGGAACACTGCTATCATGTCACCCCTATTCCTTTTTTTCAGATGTAAAAGTTATTAAGACTTTTAATATGAGGCCCCCAAAGGCCACTCATTGGATCCGAATAGAAAATAGCAGCTGGTCATGCGAAACCAGGGTTAGGCTAACTCTGGTGAGAATGCATCTCAATCATCTGAAGAAATCGCATAAGCTGCTAGGCGGAAAACTTGAATGCAGCACAAAATGTGAACTCAGCCTTAACGTTATGCAACAAAGCTGCCTCAGGGCATGTGCTCAGATGGAATACTGTCTCCTTGCAAAAATTATCCTCCTGATTTTCAGGTCACAAATGTTTGTATTCTCAACTGTCCAATGGAAAAAGAGAAGGAACCTTCCTTTCCATTTAAAAAAATTTTTTTTTAATTTAAATACAAATAATACAAACAAAGTACATATACATCTAAATACAAAAA
This sequence comes from Laticauda laticaudata, assembly GCA_004320025.1. Classification (NCBI taxonomy): domain Eukaryota; kingdom Metazoa; phylum Chordata; class Lepidosauria; order Squamata; family Elapidae; genus Laticauda; species Laticauda laticaudata. The sequence continues at coordinate 45,746 of BHFT01045370.1, read as the reverse complement.
CAAAGGGGAAAATGCAAATATTACAGTGCAACCCACCCCCATTTTTTTGAATAATTCTTCTTCTATAACAATTAAAAGATTTACTATATATTCCAATTGTGCCCTTATCCCTTCCAATATATGAACTGTTTCCTAAGTATGATTTGATTGCTTATTATACCCTATGACTATTATTAAGTGTTGCACCTTATGATTCTTGACTCTTGACGAATGTATCTTTTTTATGTATTCAGAGAGCATTTGCATCAAGACAAATTCCTTGTGTGTACAATCACACTTGGCCAATAAAAATAATTCTATTCTATTCTATTCAAAATGACATATATTCTTGAGTAGATTTATACCCTTTGCCTTCCACCAACACTGTTTTTATAAATCCCACATATTACATTAAAATTGTTTGCTTTAATCATCCCTTTTTAAAATTTCATTTCTTTTGTTAATTTATCATTTGTTGCCAACGCCAAATTTCATTATGCCACTCATTTCTTTGACTATTCCAATTTCATCCCCAATATTTAACCATCACTAATCAAGCAGTCATTATCAAATTTTCAAATTGTTTATCAAATTATCAAATTGTTGGGACATCAAAAAGCCTTCTTCATTGCTGCTCGATTGCAAATCACCCAGAAACCTCTCCAATATTTTCTGAACCATCGACTGACAGGGGTCCTCAAACTTGGCAACTTTAAGATTTGTGGACTTCAACTCCCAGGATTCCTCAGCCAGCTATGAATTCTGGGAGTTGAAGTCCACAAGTCTTAAAGTTGCCAAGTTTGGAGACCTTTGCAACAACACAACAAGACAAGCAATCCACTCAAGCAGTTGGAAACCAACTTCAACCAACACCCCTCCAGAGACTTTGGGAATTACTTTGGGGAATTACAACTCTAGAGTAGGAGAAAGTAACAAGCAATTAAAAGTGCCATCTCAGAAAGAAAAACAGGAAGGAGGAAGGAGGAAGGAGCAAGAGATTCAAGTGAGGTCATTTTAAAGGCCTCTTGTTTTAAGGGCAAGGTAAGAGATTAGAAAGCTTCAACGTATCTGCATCACCCCCTACATGCTCCAAAGTAACCCTTTAAGTTTAGAACAAAGTTTCCTGAATCCACCCACAATTTAAAAGTCTACTTTGGAAGAGCGGAATGTACAAGGCTGCCTGTTAACATGGAGTTGGGGGGGGGGGCAGATGTTGCAAAGCAGGGAGACTGCACACTATAGACAGAAAAATAAAACAGGAGAAAAAAATTAAGAGGGTAGGGGTGGGGAGGGGAATAATTATTCTACAGGACACCACCGTTGAAAAGGAGAGAAATGCTGGACAGAACAGGTGGCGGGGAAAGTTTCACACCAAGTGAAACTTTCCCCCCACCCCTCAGCAAATATTTAATCTCCCAGGAAATTTTGTATCTGCACAAATTCCACAGCTTTGCCACACGTGTGCCTCAGCATATAGTGGGAGTCCATAAAGCAGCTTCCCACCTCTCTTTGGAGTGTTGCACATGCAAACTATTTGGCAGAGAAGTCAGGTCAAGAACGTTACTCGGGGTTGCACAGCACAATACAAAGTCACACACACGCCTTTGAGACTCTTGAGTCTTAGGTGCTCTTCAGAGGGACGCCGATTTAATACCGAAGCACAACCTCCACAAAGAAAGTTTTTCGGAAAGTTTGCAAAACTCCCAATACGAGGGGGTTTCAGCCGAAGCAGTTCAGAGGGGAGGGGAAGGCTGGGAGTGCGAAAGTCAGCAGCCTTTTCTCGCTTTGTGAAAGAAAGGGAGGGGAAATTTAGGGGGGGGGAGGAAGTCCTGGAGCCCTTTCTTCTGAAAGAAGTCCCCCTGATTTCCTCTTTGCAAACATAGCCACGTTCAAAAAAAGAAAGGGGGGGGGAGACAGGGAAGACTAGATCAGAACTCAAAGAGACCTTCGAGGGGGCGCGGACGACCAGCGCCCACCACCAAAGCCTTCTCCCCATAGGCAAACCTCTCTGACATTTAGAAGGTCCCCTTCTCCTTCCTCCTTTCCTCTTTACCCCCCCCAACAATCCCCCAGCCTGGGGACCCCCCCATGAAAACGTCCCACGTTCAAAGCAAAGAATCCCAATTGAAAGCCAATTTACAGTCCAGTCTCTCTCCCTCCTCTCTTTCCCTCTCCTCTTTCTCTCTTCTCTCTCTCCTCTCTCTTCTCTGTCTCTCTCTCTCTCTCTCCTCTCTCTGTCTCTCCTTTCTCTCTTCTCTGTCTCTCTCCTCTCTGTCTCTCCCCCACACCCACCCCTCCTTCCCCCGCAGGCCATGCAGAAGTCAGACCCGCTCTCCCTCTCCCCTTCGGACAGCGGACCCCCCTCCCCTCCCGAGCCTTTGCCAGACGTAGCAGCTCGCCCATCGCACCGGCGCGCCGCACGAAAGTTTCCAACTCCGCCTAAAAGTTTCCCCAAAGCAAGAGGGGAAAAGTTTCCTAGTCCGACGCCCGCAAAACCGGCTCGGGGAAGCCAACCCCCACTCCCCACCTCCCCGAACCCAAAGTCTTCTCCGGAGCCCCGGACGGGCTCCGTCCACTCACCCAGCCAGGGAGGGTCGGCGTCTGTCTGGCCCTCCGCAGGAAGGAGAGCAAAGGCAGGAGAGGAGACGCGCCTGGTTGGGCATCCACACGGAGAAGCTGCGGGGTGGGGAAAACGGCTGCTCCAGGGCCGCCTGGGACGCCAGAGTTCTCGGGCTGCTGCTGCTGCTTCCTCCAGCCGCGCAGAGCCAACGAGCGAACTAGGCAAGCAGCCGGAGAGCGAGCGAAAGGGCTGCTCTCCAGCGCCGCGCGCCTGCGTCGAGGGGCCGCGGAGCAGCTCGCGAAAGAAGGGAGAAAAGGGGGAGGAAAATTGGAGAAGGGAGGAGGAGGAGGGTTCCTTGCTTCTCACGCTCCTTTTTTTGGGGGGGTGGGAAGGGGTCCACGGGCGTCCCCTGCCGGGAGTCGGAATGAAGACAAGCGGCCCTAAAGAAGCGCTGCCCGCCGCGCGCCTGCCTGCGGCTCGTGGCGGCGGGAAAAGAGGCCGCGGTTGGAAGCCCCGGCTGGCTCTGCCCGTTGAATGGTGCCCGCTCCCCGCCACAGCAGGGGAGGAAGGGCACGCTGGACGTGGATTCTCTCCCCCCATCCCGTGCGTTCTGTTCCTTCCCCCTCCCGCCCCTCTTTTAATGGTAACTTATTGTTAGGAGAAATGTTGATTTACACACACACAGAGAGAGAGAGAGAGTTTTATTGGTTTTAACAGTTGCACGTTGCCTGGAGAGGACATGGGTGGCAAATAAATTGAGAAAGAAAGAAGAAAAAGAAAGGAAAAAGAAAGGAAAGAAAGAAAGAAAAGAAAGAAAGAAAGAAAGAAAGAAAGAAAGAAAGAAAGAAAGAAAGAAAGAAAGAAAGAAAGAGGAAGGCAGGTGGGAGGGAAGGAAAGAAGGAAGGAAGAGTGAGGAAAGTGGGAGGGAGGAAGGAAGGAAAAGGGAAGGAAGGAAGGAGGGGGAGGGAGGGAGAAAGAAAGAAGGGAGTGAGGGAAGAAAAGAAAGAGAGAGAGAAAAAGAAAGGTAGTCCTTAACTTTCCACCACAATGCTTTTAACATAAGTTACCTGGAGATGAGTGGCAAATAAATCAAATATAAATGAATGAATGAATGAATGAATGAAAAACATACAGGTGGTCCTCATCTCAACCACAACAGAGCCTAACATTTCTGTTGCTTAGCGATGCTACTTGTTGAGTTTTGCCGCCATTTTAGGACCTTTCTTGTCATGGTGAAAAGGGAATCCTGGCAGTTTTTTAAGTTAGTGAAGGTGGTTGTTAAGTGAATCCGGTTTCTCCTGTTGACTTTGCAAGTCAGAAGGACTCCAAAAGGGGGGGGTCACATGACATACACCCCCAGGGACGTTGCAACCATCATAAATATAAGTCAGTTGCCAAGCATCCAAATTTTGATCACGTAACTGCGGGGATGCCGCAACGGTTTTTCAGCATGGAAAAACAATCATGAGGCGCTTTTTCTCCAGTGCCATAGTGACTTCAAACGGTCACTAAATGAACTGTTGTAAGTCAAGGGCTGTGTTTGATTACATGATAAGCAGAGTCGTGCTTCATAAGGACAGTAATAAACTTGTCTCTGTGCCAACCTAGATTCTTGTCAGAGCAATAAAAGAAAACCCTGCCCTGAATGGGATGACCCCGCCTACATAAAGAATCTTCATTTTACTTTTTTTTACTTTTTTTTTTTTTGCTGTTCCTGAAGAATGTCGGTCTTTTCAGCTNCTTTTTTTTTTTTTGCTGTTCCTGAAGAATGTCGGTCTTTTCAGCTGAGGGGATTCCAGCTGGTGGAATTCAGTAACAAAAAAATAAATTACTATTGCAAAATAGAATAGAATAGGATAGCAATAAGAATAGCAATAAGACTAGAGCAGAGTAGAATAGCAATAAAAATTGGAATGGAATAGAATAGAATAGAATAGAATAGCAATAAGAATAGAGTAGAGTAGAGTAGAGTAGAGTAGAGTAGAATAGCAATAAGAATAAAGTAGAATAGCAATAAGAATAAGAATGGAATGGAATGGAATGGAACAGACAGAAGAGAAGAGAAGAGAAGAGCAATAAGAATAGAGTAGAATAGCAATAAGAATAGGAATGGAATAGATAGAATAGAATAGAATAAGCAGTAAGATAGCAATACGAATAACAATAAGAATTTTTTTGTAAGCAATTCCAGAATGTTTCCTTCCTGCCTTCCTTACAGGATTAGGCCAGTAATTTCTTCTAACAACCGGTTCTTCGAACGGCTTAGAATGTTAACAACCGATTCTAGCAAATAGGTGCGAACTGGTAGAAACCCACTCCTGCTTGTTGGTTATGTTCACAGGACAATGGCAGGGAACATCCAGCACTCTAAGCCAGAACCCAACAAACCACATTATGGTTTTATTGTGATGTTTATATTTGGTTAATAAGTATATTTCTATTAACAGTACAGTGAAAATGACTCTTGGCAGCTTACATAGGAAAAAAGTACAATCTCAAACATACTCAGTACAAAAGATAAAAATCAACAATAAAACACAGGAAGACATTCAAATGAAAGAAAAATAATAGCAACATCAAATCAAAACTATCTTTATAAATGATAATTTACAGGTTTGCACAAATATGATCAAATGTGTTATTATTTCAGTAGTATTGGGAACAAATGATGGCTTGGAGTTGCTTTCTTCAAAAACCCTTGACTATTCTGTATATAAGTGGATAAAAAAGGAAGCAAGCAGAATTCTGTATCTGCCAATAATTAAGATAATCTCTAGGCTTGTGCAGCCTGGCCTAGCAGGATAATAACAATTTCCCCATCCAGGTCTTAAAAGCATTTTATTTTTCAATACAGTGGCTCTTATCTGTCACTTACATTTCTGCTTTTCTCTAGTATATTCAGCCATTTTCCTAATCCATCTTAATTGTTTGTTATCACATTTCCCTGTCGGAATTAAAAGCACAGATAGGATAAGATTTCCTAAGCACCAAGGATATTAGTAGGAAATTATCCACTGATCCAAAACGACCTTAAAAATAGTTGTACCTGATAATTTCACTGAGTTTTCCTTGACTTTTTAATCTTCTTGGTTTGTGAATAAACCTATTCCTTGCATATAATACTAACATATTCCTGTAGAAAGTTTGAATCATACAGACGTTGTAAAGGAAATAAATATCCATTAGAATGCAGTCATATGAAATGAATGGTTGGATTTCCAATTGATCAAGAGGAAAATGTGCCTAGTACACAAATGACTTGATTTTTTTCAAAAAAGGATGTTGTTACATTTTCTGCAAAGTGGTAGAAATTATCTAAGACACAACCACTCCCCATTTCATAGCCCAACATGGCTTATTGGCTTGATAGAACATGGGTTGAACAACTCTGATATCTTAATCTTTTAAAAGTTGCCAATCTCTGTCTTAATATGATATAGGAAACCATCCTGTTTGTTTCCGCAGCAGAAAAATTCCCAGCTTAAACACTGCTTTTGGTCATTAAGGAGAAATGTTCTGACAGTGAGAACAATCAACCGATGGAACAGAAGTTGTCTTGAAAATCTGGAAGCTTTTCAAGAAGAGACTGGACTGGCATCTGTCAGAAATTGTGTAAGGTCTGCTTTAGTGAGGAGTTGGACGAGATGACCTACAAGATCCCTTCCAACTCTATTAATCTGTACCTGTATCTGTGTTTTTTGCAAGGCGAGCACAAAAGAGTAAAATCCAGCCCACAAAGACACATTCTAATGCAATGTTTCTCAACCTTGGTAGCTTGAAGATGGGTGGACTTCAACTCCCAAATAGCTATAATGGCTGGGGAATTCTGGGAGTTGAATTCCACCCATCTCGTTGAGAAACACTACAGTAATCTAATTCTTACAAGTGGAACACAGCCTATTGTTCAGAAAATACATTATGCAAGATGGTGGACCTCGCCACCTTCTGGTGCTTTCTGAGAATTACTTTATTCCCATCCAACAAAGAGATTTTTTTAGGAGAATGCTCTTTTAAATAAAAGATTTTTAATTTTAAAATTTTCAATTTTAAGTTTTTTTGCCTGTTTCCAGCCTTTTCAGCCCATTTCCAGCAAAAAATATGCCCTTAGGAATATGATTCATTTAATGACTTAATGATTGCTGCATTCCTTTAACAACCGCTGATTTAATGTAACGACTGCCACAAAAATGTTGTGAAGTAAGGTCTGGTCACATTGAGTGCCTCTATTTATGACTGATACGACTTATGGTGGAAGTTCCATAGTCCATTATGGTCATAACTCAAGGACTGCTTGTACTGAGGGTTGATTTAGACAGGGAAACTACTAGAAATGCTTGCTTTCTGTTTATACGAGTTAGCATATTTGTTTTGTTTTGTTTGAAAACACACGAGGTAGACCGGGTTCCAACAACAAAAGGTTTTATTCAAACAGTAGTCATAATAGGAACGGTTGGCTGCCAGCTGCAGCCAGCCTTTATTATACAGCTGGCCTGCTGACTTTCAGGCCATGGCATTTCTCTTTAAAAATATTGCCGCCTTTTCAGCAGCTCTCTGGATTGGTTCCTAACGTGAACCAACCACTTCTTACTTATCATAGACCAATCAAAACAGTAGGCCTAGATTCAACCACTTGCATATAGAACACCCCTCCCTCTTAGTTTAGTCCTACTTGTACGTGTCAAGCAGGTTAGGTGGGGCTTCTCCGAACTCGATTGGACTTGTGCACGGTTCATTCCTCGTTTGAAGACTTTCGACCGTTTGGATGGGGCTGCTTGTGTCTTCCGATCTTCTCTCTGGAACCCGTCTGGGAAGGGTGAGTCGGGCCATTTTGCGCCGCCTGAGTGCTTAGGCCGGCGGTTTTTGCCACTTCACCCGTTTCCATTGGCAGGTTGAGCTGGCCTAGGCTGGCCCCTTCCGACGGGCTCTTCCCGCAAGTCTCTTCAAACAGTGAGTCTTTATTGCTCTTTTGTGTTGGTAAATAATCGTTTGTTTAGTTATTTAAACGTTCTTTATTAACTTCTCGCCCAGTTCCCCCCCTCCCTGGTTTGAGGTTTATCGTATGTCGGCACTGTTGTTGTGTCTGTTGGCCGTTCAATTATTTCAGGATCGAAGTGGTCTATGTGCCGCTCCATCCCTGCCATCGCTTCTCTACGTTACGGTAGGGATTTGGTGGGCCTGTAAGTTGGGTAATTTGTCCAGGTACCCATTATAGGTTCACGTGAAGTTTTTTCGCGTATATACCAAGTCGCCTAACTGAAATTGCCTAAAACTTGTGGAGAATCAGGGGGGTGTTGTCTGGGTTAAAATTGTGGGTGTAGTCTTGTCAAGGTGTGACCGTAATTTTCATCCCATAAGTAATTCCGCCGGGGACTTGTTAGTAAACTGTACTGGCGTTATTAGCTGGACTGTAGTGTAGTAACGGTTTACTTTTTGGTTGGCACAATCACCTATGTCCATTCTTTCTAGGCCCTTCCTTTGTGAATCGACCATGTCTCTCGGCTTCTGCAGTTGCAGCCGGATGTGGTGCCGGCGCGGTATAGGGCATTCTATACCTAGGGAGGCTAGCGTATTGCTCCGAATTGCAGCTTGTTATATGTGGTCCATTGTCGAGACGAGAACTGTCTGGTTAGCACCGGGTGGTTGGCGAAAAGGGTCGTCTATTTTTTTTATATGTTTGTTTGCGTTGATGGCATGATTTTTACTGTTCAAGCCAATGTTGAGTACGGCATCACGACAACCAGAAAGGTTATGCCCCTTGGTTGGACCGCGAAATCTATATGAATTCAGGACCATGGTTCCCCTAGGGTCTCCAGTCCCTGATGGGTGCTTTTGGAGGGAAGGTTGATCCCTGGCATTTATGGCAAAGAGGTTCACCCAATACTCATGTCCTTATCAATGCCTGGCCACCCACACATAGCTCCTGCCAGGCTTTCAATTTTAAACCATTCCAGGGTGACCCTCCTGCAACATCCCTATACTCTGGGCTGCAAACTGGCTGGGATGACCACCCACTCTCCCCACAACACAACACCCCTTAGAATATAGAAGTTCAGTCCTGTCTGCGACCAGAACGGTTAAAAGTTTCAGTTTTTTGGTCTCCGGCCAGCCTTTAACCTAACCCAGCCAAAGAATACGGGCAGTCAATGAGTCCTTAGCGGGGCTCTTGTGGACAATTCATAGGCGGAGATGGGTAGATTGGGACAAGTCTCTATTTGCAGCCGATTCATTGCTGGCCGGGCCGGGTCTTCCTCGGTAGTTGGTTGGGGTGCTCTGCCTCAAAGACTCGCCGATCCGAGCATGCGATTTGGTCTGTGTCCCGTGTCGCATGCGCAGAGAATATAGGCGCAATAACGCGTAATGAAACTCTGACCATCTAGACATTCTTGGTGACAGTAGTTACGGCATCGGCTTGTTTCCCGCCAAAATCAGTCCTCCACAGTGTTTGTAGTGCTCGCGTTATACAATTTATACCAAAACCTGCCCGTACAGATATTCATCGGAAGCGTTTTACATCCATGCCGCTTTGCCTAGGGCCTTTCCACTGAGCTCCAGTATGACTGTATTCGTTCAGTCTTTGATAGAGCTTGTAGAATAGTATGCGAGGGTGCTTCTCTGCCATCCGGAAGTTGGTGGTTTGAGGACGGCACCTACTCCAAATTGGTGAAGCGTCGCAGGTCCACTCTTAAAGGCGGGTGTTTGCCCTAAAATTGGATGAGAACGTTTGTGGAATTTAGCAACTTTTAAATTCTGGAAGCCTTCCTTTCTTTTGCTACCCATGTCCCAGTTCTTTTTATCTAAAAAGACGTTTGCTGTAACGGTTCAGGCTATAGTGGCCTTGTGTGGCAGAAACACATGATAAAAATATAAAGTCCTAAAAAGGCTTTGCAGTTCCTGTTTTGTTTTCTCGGTTCAGGTGCTTCTTGTATTGCCTTGATTTTCTTATCTGTGGGGTGGATGCCCTCACCGTCTATGAGTAGCAAGAATTCAACACTGTTTTTCATTTAGGCAGCATTTTCCTTTTATTACTTAAAGGCCAGATTTCCCTTAAATTTGGTTTAGTACTTCTGTGAGTCTTTTTTTAATTGAGTCTCATCTCTGGCGAGATTAGACGTCGTCAAATAGGGAACGACCCCTTGTATGCCATTAAGGAGGCGTTCCATCAACGTTTGAAAAACGCCCTGCACGCTTACTCCAAATTGGAGTCCGGTGTCATTTGAATGCGCCCTTGGTGGTTGGACTTATGGGTTTGCGCTTCTGCCGTGCTCTGGGTTCCACTGGAAGTTGCTGATAGGCTTGTGCCAAGTTCCAGTTCAGCAAAAATTTTGCTTTGCCCAGTGAGTGAGTAAATTGTTGGACTACTGGCACTGGGTATGCGCTTTGGTTGATAAAGATTGGTTCAGGTTGCCTTATATCACCACAGTATTCTAATGGACCCGTTTCAGGTTTTATGGGTGTAACAATCAGGCGTTTCCCAATTGCATGCGTCCACAGGTTCTCAACCACCCTGGGCTATTAGTTTATCCAGTTGTTCCTCTATCTTTGCCTTAAGTGCAAAGGAACTCTCTGGCTTTTATAATCTCTTCTGGGGCCATTTGGGAATCTAGGCGTAAAAGAGATAGGGTTTCCCCGATACTTGCCCAAACGACCGTCGAAAACGTCTTTGAATTCGCGGATGAGGTCAGCTTCCCAATTGGTGGTGCTGTACTCGATTCGAACCCGTCATCCCTATGTCCCAAGGGTGCGAACCATTCGATTGCCAAGGAGGCTCGGGTCGTGTCTCCGGTCGACATGGTTAGCGGCAGGGCTTTTGACATGTTGCTTTATAAGTGACTAAAAATGTCCCATGCCCAATTACAGGATTTGGTTTCCCTGATAGTCTTTAGAGTCAAAGGTTGTTTTTGTAGGTTGTCTGGATTTATGTCTGGATCAGCTTTTTTATGGTATCCCAAGAAACCATCAAAGGAAAGACCCGGAGTCCACCTCCATCTACAGGGCTTCCCTTCGATTGTTACAAGTTACTTTAACCTTCTTGCCGCTTTCCGGTCTGGGCGCTTTCTATGAGCTGACGGTTTGGTGTGTATTGCTCGTTTCTCTTTGTTGCCACTTTCTTCTCTGCTCGTTAGCTCGGCTCTGTGTTGGGAATTTCTTGCGTCTCGCGGTGATAGATTTTCTGCTTTCTGCAGACTTTCTCGATTCCTGCCACGCGTCTTTGTTACAGTACTGCAGAATAGCATCGAGACAATCCTCCGCATTCGCCCCCGCTCGGCGCATGGTTTTCCTCCGCAGCCAGCGCCCACTTCCCGCACACACTTCATCTCTCCTTCGCCGCTCTTCTTGTATATTGCGACTAGACGGTGAGACCTCATCGTCTCCTCAGCCGATTCGGCTTTCCTCATTCTTGCCCACTTCCTCAATGCGGTCCTGGTCGGTGTCGGCTTGCTTCCTTCGTCTAGTTTGGGTTTCTTCGCCATTTTTGTGTTCATTTTCTTCATGTTTGACCGCCGATTCTTTGCGGGCTTCGGCGGCCCATGGCTTCCGCGATTGCTTCGGTCACACAGTGATATTGGCTTGTGTTAACAGCTTACTTTGCCGCAGTAAGTCTCTGAGCCTAATTACCACGCGATTCTCTCATCGCTTCGTCTGATGTTTTAGAAATCGCACTCACCCCCCTATTTGCCTGTAGAGCAGCGCCCACGAAAATCGGCGACGGTCTCCCCATCTCGCTGGTCTCTGCGGTTTAGAATTCGTTGCCGCTTTATTAGTTTGACACTTACCGGGAACGTAGTGTGCTTTGAGGATCTTTGTAGTTCTGGGGCCACGTAGCGTTGAGTCTTCGGGCTCTCGCAAGGCTCTTTTGCCACTTTTTAAAACCGTTGCCCGTCAGCCAACACTGCGGTTCGAGGAACTACCAGCTACGCTTGGCGTTGTTCCGAGATTCTCATCATTCCATTTGCTTTCCAGATACATTTGGAAGCGATCGTGTATGACTCCCATCCTCTCGCTAGGGTTAAGGCTAGCGCCCAGCGCGAGTTGCGTTCGCTCTCCAGACATTTTTGCTGCGTCTGGCTCTATCACGCCGGCAGCGTTCTCGCCCGATTCACGGGACGATCCCACCTTCAGTCGCCAGTGTTTCGTTTTAAAAACAACACGACGGGCATAGCACCCGAGCGGTTCCAACAACGAACAAGTCTTTATTCTCAAACAGTGAGTCATCTATAGTGCAACGGTTTTGCTCTGCAGCTGCAGCAGGCCTTTTATACAGGCTGGCCTGCTTGCTTATCAGCCTATGGCATTCTTTAAAATTTGCGCCTTTCAGCAGCTCTCTGGATTTGGTTCCTAGTGAACCAATCCACTTCTTACTTATCTAGACCAATCAGAACAGTAGCCTAGGATTCAACCACTTGCATATAGAACATGTTTTATGCATGATATTTTTATAGAAGGAAATTATTTCTCAATCATTTCTCTTGGTCTTGTTGCAGATTCTCCATCACTATTTTGTGTTTTTAAGAGTGTTTTTTTTTCCTTATAACCACAGAGGAAACACTTGTGGCTATAGCTCTTATAAATCCTCTGGTTTGTTGCCTCTCCTATTCCATATTTATAGATCTTCAAAGAATTAGCAAGTACCTTTCCTGCCTGAATGTAAAGAGAAAGATGGGAAAGGAAATAAGCTTAAAACAAAATGCAGAGGAAGTGGTCAAATCCTTATGGATCCTCCCCTTCCCAAAGTCCCCAAAATTAGACCATGAAGGTATGTATGTATTTGGCTTTCAAATCTCCTATTTAAATGCTTAGTAAGTTACCGGCTGCCATAAAAACAAAAGGAAAAAGCGGTACCAATGTAAAGTGACGATAGTCTTTTTACATATAATTTTTTGTTAGAATTTTTGAAAAAAAAATGCAGAATTATGACTTACACCCTTCTTTTTTAGTTAAATATTTTTATTTAACTAAATCTTACTTGAGTAAGCATCTTAATCCTTTCCCTCCCTCTTTAACCCTTTTTTAATCCCCAAATCCATAAATCATCAATTTACCTAAAAGTTCCACGTAATGTTTCCAGTCTTTCAAAAAAAAAAAAAAAAAANCTTTCAAAAAAAAAAAAAAAAGCCTCTTATCATTATTTCCCTGACCAAAAAGTCAATAATTTCCAGTTCCCATTTGAAAGATTCAGCTTTCAAACACCGAGACAGAAGAATTACTCTGAAGAGGGGAAAAGCCAAGATCCTTTGCTTTTCACGCCTGAATTCCAATAATCCTGATTTATGGAATGAGCCACAATTCACTGGGATCATAAAACCATTCAACTGAAAAGCAAATTAATTACATTACAGGTTAGCCAGCAATTCTGCCTTCAGACTATAGAAGTTTTGTTTCTATAGTTAGTTCTTGACTTACAACCATTCATTTAGTGGCTGTGAAAAGTTACAACTGCTCTGGAAAAAAAAGTGATTTATGACAATTTTTGCTCTTACAACTGTTGCATCTCCACGGGGACATGATCAAAATTCAGATGCTTAGCAACTGATTCATATTTATGGCTGCTGCAGTGTCCCAGGGTCATGTGATTCACCTTTTGTGACCTTCTGACAAGCAAAATCACTGGGGAAGCCAGATTCACTTAATGACTGTGTGACTAACTTAAGGACTGCAGTGATTCATTTAACAACCGTGCCAAGAAAGGTCATAAAGTGGGAGGAAACTCACCGAACAACTGTCTCTTAACTTAACTGGGACTCATCTCCAGGGGGGATGAGTCTGCCTACCGAGATGAGGTGGACTGGTTGCTTTCATGGCATGGAGACAATAACTTGGTCCTCAACACCAATAAGACCAAGGAGCTTATAGTGGACTATAGAAGGAACAGATCAGACATTCCAGCCCTTGCTTATCAAGGAAGACTGAGGGGAACAAGTGGCCAGTTTAAGTTTCTGGTGTGTTACCATAAAAGAGGACCTGACCTGGGGGTACTCACATTGCAGCCCTGGTCAAAAAGTCCAGCAGAGATTATTACTACCTGAGACTTCTCAGCTCTGAATGAAAAACTGCTGGTGACCTTCTACCGCGCGCACCATAGAGGGTATCTTAACTTACTGCACCTCTGTATGATTTACCAATTGTACACTGGCAGATAGGGCAGCACTCCAGAGTGTTAATGTCATTGCCCACAGGATCATGGATTGCCCTCTCCCCCTCTTTGGAATAGCTTATTAACTCCCGCTGCCTTAGAGTTCAAAACATTCTCAAAGATCCATCTCATCCTGGGCACCCTTTTTTTGAACTATTACCATCTGGCAGACGGTACACAATAATAAAAACAAGGACAATTAGGCTGAAAAACAGCTTCTATACCAGGAAAATAGCTCTTTTGAATTCTACTGTATAGTGCAGTGTTGGTGTGGTGTTGGGATTTTTTGGTTCAATGTGTGGAATGTGAAGGATGTGTGTTTGTGTTTATTTTCATGGTCATGATGTGCACTGAAGACGGTGTTTGATTTCAAGGTGCAATGACAATAAAGTAAAGTAAAATAAAATAAAATAAACCTAGGTAAATTGTCACCTTTGTAAGCACATTACAAAGTGCTTACAAAGCAAAGTGCTCCCAAATGCACATTTTTGCAAAGGTGTCAGCACGCTAGTTTCAACTGTGTGAAGAGCTAGATGAGAAAAATGAAAGCATCCAAGAGCTCTGTTTAATCATTTCTCTGGCTTTCATTAAGCTACCCTATCATTAATATGAACAAGGTTGTATGTTTTGAGCTTGAGCCTCATTCATATGCTAGGGCAAGGCACAGATGCTCTGAAACAGCCCTGAAGTACAGTTTCCCTACATTTTCTTTCTGTAGTCCATCATTGTCCTTTGGTGGAAATAAGCTGATGATCTAGAACAGAGCCAGGGAACTATGTCCCTTTATGACTTGTGGACTTCACCTCCCAGAATTCCTGAACCAGCCATGCTGGCTTACAAATTCTGGGAGTTGAAGTCCATAGGTCATAAAAGGGACATAACCGTGTTTCCTCAAAAATAAGACCTGGTCTTATATTCATTTTTGCTCCAAAAGATGTATTAGGTCTTATTTTCAGGAGAAATATAGAATAGAGGTCTTCTAGTCCAGCCCCCTGCTCAAGCAGGAGAACCTATACAATCTCAGACAAGTGACTGTCCATTCTCTTCCTAAAAACTTCCAATGATGGAGCATCCATATGTTGGTGCATAAGAGCACCAATGTGCCTACTGTCCCTATCCTGTTGTTTCTTTTATTTTTCTTATATGTACCCATTTCATGTATTCATAACTATGTGTATTATAACCTATTATTTTGTAAGCAATTGACAAATCAAAATAAATAAAAAATAAAATCCACAATTTATGGAGACAAGCTGTTCCACTGGTTAATTGTCCTCACTGTTAGGAAATTTCTCCTTAATTCCAGATTGCTTCTCTCTTTGATTAGTTTCCAACCATGCATCCATCTGGCTGACTATCTTAACCAGGGCTTATTTTTTTGGGGGGGTAGGGCTTATATTATGAGCATGCTGAAAAATCATGCTAGGGCTTATTTTCCAGTTGAGTCTTATTTTCGGAGAAACACAGTAGTTCCCCAGGCCTGATCTAGAAATACTAGGGAAATCAAATCAACCTTGAAAAGAAACGGTGAAATCACCAAGTCAAGTTCACTTTTGGTTGAATATGACTTCAGAGTCATATTTATCCAATCAATGCCAAACATCAGTACTGTACAGAAGCTGTTTATTGTTCTTTCCAGGTTGTTGTTTTTACACAATTCACTCTAGTCTACAGACTCAGGAACTCATCGGAGTCTTGCATGCAAGCATGGAAGAAATCTGACCAAGCTTAGATTCCAAGTCCAGGATGAGCAGGCTTGCCATCTGCTGAACCTGATATTCTCTGAGTGTTTTGGAACACAATAAATATGTCCAAGCTAGCCGATTTAATGATTTAAAATTATGGGAATTGTTATACTGTCTAAAATGGGTGGGAGACCCAGGTTGTCTTCTCCTGGTGAACCTCCAGACCTATCCTGCAGAACCTCCCTTAACATTCTTAGCCATGTTTAATGTTGTTGTCTGCTTCACTCAGGACATTTAAGAATTCAAGCAGAGAGATCCCTTTCAGCCAGTCTGGAAATACATGGCAAAGCTTGCAATAACAAACCACACAAACATTAATCAGCTATAAAAATATATCACTGGACAAAGAGCCCTCAGGGATTTGGTCTATTACTGAAATCCAAAGCTTGCTACCTTCCTCTGCTGAGTAACTCCTTACTCTAGCTATTTCATCTAGGATATAAATGATATATGTTTAGGTTCTGTTTGTTTATCAACAGTATTTGAAGGCCATTTCCTCTTATCCCCTAAAACTTATGTTGCTGTTGGCTTGAGGGATATTGATTAGGTCTTTGGTTTATGGTTGAGTTGGGTGCCTTCCAGATATTTGATTGCAATTCCCACAAGCCATCCTGGCTAGGATAACAAGAACTGTATAGGTAACTCTCGAGTTATGAGCACAATCAATCCCAAAATTTCTGTTTGCTAAATGGGACAGTTGTGTAAGTTTTGCCCTGTTTTACAACCTTTCGTGCCATAGTTAAGGGAATCACTCCAGTTGTTAAGTTAGTAACATGGTTCTTAAGTGAATCTGCCTTCCCCACTGACTTTGTCAGAAGGCAAAAGGTGAGCACCGGACCTCGGAACATTGCAACTGTTCATACATGTGAATCAGTAGTGGTGGGATTCAATTTTTTTTTACCACTGGTTCTGTGGGTGTGGCTTAATGCCAGCGATCCAGAAAACCTCCACTCCAACAAATAACTCCAAGACAGAAATCCTCTCAAAAGTTGTGTTTTATTTGGACAGTAAACTGGCACATCTGGAAAACCCCAAATCTGAAAGTTCCGGGTTTCTTTGCAATAAGTAAAAATTACAAATCCACCTCCTGCACCCATCATCACATCACATGCCCCAATCACTATCTGTCCCAACTTGAGACTTCCCCTCACTCAGGTACAGAAATAACATGACCTTGACTTAGAAGAATGCTGTTATGTCTAACCACATAAACTCCAAGAAATTCCCCCCTCCCATTTTCCCAGGCTCAAGAATGTGAGTGTGGAAGTGTCTGGTTTTAATATGGCTTCCAAAGCTGATACTTGATGGGCATGGTTTGGTGCGCGTGGCAGGGGAAGGATACTGTAAAATTCCTCATTCCCTCCCCACCCCACTAACCTGCTTTCCAGCTCTGTTCTCCTGTGCAAGGCAATCAAAGAAGATCCAGCCAACCAGCTGGGACTCAGGAGGCAGAGAATAGATGGGGGTGGGGCCAATCAGAGATGGCATTTGCCAGTTCTCTGAACTACTCAAAATTTCCATTATCGGTTCTCCAGAATTGGTCAGAACCTGCTGAATATACCATCTCTGATGTGAATCAGTTGTCAAGTATCCAAAATGTAACTCACGTGCAACAGTTGTAAGAATTCCAGTTGTAGAAAATGGCCATGAATCATTTTCGCTTAGAGGGGGCTGTAAAGCACTATGAAGCGGTATAGAAGTGCTATGGCTATTGCTATTTCGGGGTCATTGTAACTTTGAACGGTCACTAAATGAACTGTTGTAAATCAAGGATCTGTTGTATCTGATCATTTCAATGAGCTTTCTTTAAACTGGCTTTCTTTTAAAAAAATATCCTTGTTGAGTTCGTAATCCAGTTTTTAAGTGAACCTGGATTCTCCCATTGACTCCACTTGTTAGGAGGTTGCAAAAGGGGATCAAC
Organism: Laticauda laticaudata; assembly: GCA_004320025.1. NCBI lineage: Eukaryota > Metazoa > Chordata > Lepidosauria > Squamata > Elapidae > Laticauda > Laticauda laticaudata. The sequence continues at coordinate 28,410 of BHFT01045370.1, read as the reverse complement.
ATGACGCAGCAAAACTGCAACCATCATAAATATGAACTAGTTGCCGAGTGTCCGAATTCTGATCACAGGACCATGAGGATCATGCAACAGTCAAATGAAAAAGTGCCGTAAGTCGTTTTTTTTCAGCTCCGTTGTAACTTTGAACAACCACTAAATTCATAGTTGTAAGTCAACCGTTCCAAAGCCTTTAGAATTAGACATCCATGCGCAGGGGTGGACTTCAAAAATTTTAGCTAAGGGTTCTCTGCCTGGTTGCTGGGTGGGCATGGTCATGGTGGGTGTGGCCTAGTTGGCCTCCTGCAACACAGCAGGGGGGAAGATTTCTGCCCTCCCTAGGCTCCTGAGGCTTTCCTCAAGCCTCCAGGGTGAAAATGACCTCCCCAGGCTCTGGAGGCTCTCTGGATGCAAGAAATGGACCCATTTGCAGCCTTCTCGAACTTCCAGGAGGCCCGTTTTTCACCCTTCCCGAGCCTCCATGCACGCCCTACACTTACTTGCATTCAAAAATGGATAGCGTGGGGACTTCCGGGAGGGGCGGGGTGGGTGGAGCCAGCCAGGAGTGGGATTTGAGGGTTCTCCAAACTGCACAGAAACTTAGCTAGGGGCTCTTCCAAACTCCTGCAAACTCCCAGCAGCCCACCCCTGCCTACGTGCCTTTTTGCCCATTGCACAGTGTCACATCTACATATTTAAATGCCCATTCAATTTCACCGGATGAGGTTTATTGGCATCCCTTGATCTGAACTGGCTTTTGCTGGATTGGAAAAATCCATTTCAGAAGGCAGTTTGAATACGCCATGCAGGAGAACAGCCTTAAAGATAACAAGCCAGGTGGATTGCCATTTAAGATGAAGGCAATTCAATCCTGTGCCCTGGATTCAACTATTATGTAAACTTGGATACCAGCATTTTGCCTGAAGATGCTGGCACTGGTACTTCTTGCTAGTGATTGAACAGGTAGCATAGATGCAGATACTTGTGCCTTCCTCACCTTGGAAGATCTCCCAACTCTTATGACATGGCAAAGAACTGTATGCGGTGATTTAATTTTGACTGAAATTGTTTTCTGCTCCATAAAATATGAACAATTAAGTTGCTCATACTGTATTGGATTTCCTAGCTAGGTACAACCTACATCAAAGTTGGTGCCTGAGAATTATGCTGTCAATTGTTGTTTTCCAGCATATCTGACATTTCTGGTTGGAGGCTAGTGAATGGTGTTCAGCTTGGATGTGAAAGCCATCCTGTGAACCTACAAGAGTCCCTCTAGGCAAGTGTGTGTTATTTTTCTAAATGTTCCGTCCATCTGCCACCTTCTTAGCTTATCTAAGCTTACCTTAATTCTCCATCCAGTCCTCTTCAGGAGGCTGGAATTGAACTAAAACACTAACCCCACCACTGTCCCAGATCATCCTTGTATCAAAAGCATCCTCATAAACTCACAGCCTCAAAGCATCCCACTACTCAATAGTCACTCGTCTTTCAAAATGATTTTCTCAGTGGTGTAGCCTGGCAATTTGAAAGGGGAAGGTACTTACAAAACACAGAATTGAGATGCTCGAGATTGTTAAAAATATATTTGTATTATAATACATTTTCAGGGCTGAAAAAATTGGCAATTTTCAACTGGAGGCCTGACCATCTCAGAGGCAAACAAGGACACACAGCCTCTTTGTGGATAAAGCTTTTTCGCAACAAAATACTCAAACATGCACCCAAAGAAGTGTTTAGTTATTTACAAGACAGGATAGAAAAAAGGATTTAAAATACTGTTAGTAGAGACTGTACAATATTCTGCTCAGATTTGAGGGGGAATGTAGACTCAACAGCAACACTGATAGTAATGATTTTGAAGAGAAGCACTTTTGAGAAAATGTATCAATGTTCAGTGTTCATTAAATATACGCGCAATAGATGAATAAGCTTACAGATCTACAGTTACTGATGGATTACAACTCCAATAATGTTTGACCACTGGCTCGACTGGCCAGGGAGGGCAGAATCTGAAGCCTGGCAATCTATGGAGGTACCTAGATTGTCTACCCTAGTCATTTCTCAATCTTGTCAAATTTTAAGATGCACCGACTTCAACTCTCAGAATTCTCCCATGCTAGCTGGGGAACTCTGGGAGTTGAAAACCAGATATCCCAAGGTTGAGAAACATTGGTCTACCCTAACAGGGTTCCTTCCGAGTATTTCCTTCAGTGCTTACCTAGATAAATACAGCCATTTCACATATTTCATAGCAGCAAATTTGGCTCTGCAGTTCCAAGGTGCTTGGATAGCTGCAAGCAAAGCTAGCTTTCTGCTGAGTCAATCTAGTTTTGGTACGAAGAACATCTACCCTTCACACTGATTGAATGTACAAAGTATTGAAGGGGCAAGTACTGTCTTATGGCAAGATCAATGTTCCCTGATTTTAGCATTGACAATACCTCAGTACACAGAGGTGGGAAAAAATGCCACCACAGGACTGCAGTCTTCAGTGAATAAGTAGGAATGGGTAAATTAAGTTCTATGGTCCTTTTTCTTTTGCAAACATGTTTGTTACGTTCTTAGTTGTAGATTTTTTTGGCAGCCAACGCACGAGCTGTTGCAGAGATGATCTAAAAAAAGAAAATCTGTGAGATAGCAAATAGCAAAATAGCTATTTTTGTATTTCCATATCGTAAACAGCTAATGCAAAACAATTACATCCATTTTTTTTTAAAGAGAAAGGACTCCAGTTTAGCCCCTTTATTTGAAAAAACACAAAGCATGGCATGGTCGCTTGCATAAATAAAAACTCCCAGCTGGCTGAACCCATTGTGAAAAAGGACAAGGACAAGCAGCTATGAATGTTGACACAATCAATTTCATTTTTTAAAGAGAAATGGGCCTTTTGTTCTGAGATTGTCCAGCAACTATTCAAACCAGAAAGGGTGAGGGGTTTTTGAAGCTGTTCTTGCAGAAGCCCACCTAAGGAGCTCTGTTTTGGTTAAGTAGGCCTGGAATCAAGTGTTTATCCAGCAGCAGGGCCGAATATTTTTAAGTTGCCGATGGAACTTCTCCACCAGTTCTGTTAGGAAGTTTATATGGGCAGCCCTGCCTGCAAATACACCAGTGGCGTTGAAGGCCACTGTTGTTTATTATTATTGTTATTGTTGTTATTGTTATTATATTATGTTTATTATTAATAACAGGTTTATTATTAATAACAGGTTTATTATTACCCTGTTACTGCTCCGTGATCTCAGATGCTCAGAAGACACCTGAAGCCAGGATTTCAGATGCATGCAAACCATGGTTTTAAGAGCAAGAAAGGACAGTGAGACAGAACGCAGAGCACAAACCCCAGGAAGGAAAAATTGGGAGTGACTGACTGAAGTCATGGCTTCCAATAGCTCGGTGGCAGAGATTGTGAGAGAAGATAATGGCTCTTAAGCATGGAGATTAATTGAGTTCAGCTGTGCAAAAGACTGATTTTGCAGAAAAATATTATTTTAAGATGATGCCGGACAATGCTGTTTTTGACTTGTCCCGAATCGTTCTACATATGGAGCTTCCTCTCTTGCTGCAATTTAAAAAAAGGAGGGCACACATTGGATTTGATGCCATCATATTAAGCTGCCGTTTGCTCAATTGGGGTTTGCTAAGTAAACCATAGGCAGCTGGCCTAATGCCAGGCAATGAATCAAGAAAGTCCAATGGGCACCACTTAATGGACCTCGAGGACATTCCTAGGGCTTCTCCAAAAGTCACCAACTTTTCATTCTTAATAGTAGAAAAGGAAATAAATGTTAAATACAGAGTGAGCAGTCCCACTGACTGTATGCAGTTTGATATGAACATTTCACCTATTCCCAAACCATTTTTGTCCAGACTCTATCCATATTTTAGGGCATGGCTCCTATCCTCAAAATTTTTATTTGTCTGCCATAAGCAATGGTTTACACATCCCAGGGGTTAGGCTTCCAAATGGCAATAAACCATGGCTTGTTGAACAAACCACAACTGGCTGGTTTAACATAGCAGGCCAAGGCAAATCAACCCTTGCATGCAATGGGCCAGACCAATGTGACCTGGCTCCCAGATGTAGTCGGATGACACAATCCTAATTTCACTGCCTTAGATAAAAGGAAGAAAACTGGTGTCCTTCTTACTCATCTTCCTTTTTTTGCTTTTTCTTTGCAGGAAGAGTCATGAGATGACTTCAGCCAAGTCTCCAAGGACTCCGTCTTCAGGAAATCAACCTAGAGCACAATGTACTAAGTGCCATTATTTCCATCCTGCCTGGATTCGCAAATGTTTCTTCCTTAGCTGCTTATTCAATCATTGGATACCGATTTTATGCTCATCCCTTTTTCCTTTTTTTAAATGACCTCTGAAGGATAGGAAAATATGAACTGTAAACTGATTTTCCAGGTTGTAAAAAATATGGTCGTCTCCAGAGAAAAAAAAGCCATCAATTCAAGTGAAAACGAGGATCTTGGAAAGAAAGGTTATGAGTGGCATGAGCAAAAAAAAAGTTACAGTAATCTATGGAGGGAGATGGTGCTTACAACAGAATTCATACCTCATCCTAAGCCTCACGGTCTATTTTGCTGATAACCATGCATTGGCCCTTGGTCTGCCTGGTACATTCAGCTATCAGCCAGTTTACAAGCAGCGTTCAACCAAAACCAAAGGAAATATAGGAACACGTATACATACCCACCCTGTAATTGCAAAATAATTTTCCCAAAGTTGATATTGTTGCTAAGGCAAGCGCCACTGCATAATGGGGGGGGGGGGGGAATCCTTGATGCTCTCCACTGTGTTTATATAAAATCTGAGTCCAGCTGGGTTTCTATTTTTTTCCCATTCAAATGAGCTGGGATATTTTGCATGAACAGGACTTGTGATAGATTTATCCAAAGTCTCTCGAATATATGTGTCGTTTCTTCACAAGTCAGTGAAAAGTCAGCCTGGGGGGGGGGGGGGGGGGAGATTTGAGGTCTAACTGGATTCCTGGTTCCCTATGACTTGCTGAAGTTTGATCAGATTCCCGTGCTGTAGTAAGGCACACTTTGCAAAACCATCATTTGTTCAATTGGCCGCCAGAGGTGAGCAACACACAACATGGTAAGCCGACCCCAAGCGAGTGGGTGATGTACAAGTTTGGTCCCTGGCAGGACAGACTTAAACATCCAAAGAAGAAATCAGCCATCGTTGGCAAATCCTACATATTGAGAGCCTTACCAAAACATCACTGACTATCTTGGGGGTTAGCGGGCTTGTTTTTAACTGCGGGACGCGCTAAGTGTCACCACTTTCAAGGAAACGTGACTTGGGAAAAATAAAAGCTGGAACGGGACCTGTTGAAAGCTTTTTGCAGCAGAGCCATTCAAGGAAAAGGAGAGTAAGGAAGAAAAAGGGAGCATCACAAAGGATACACAAAGGGGAGAAAGGATATTGAAGAAGAGCCCGCCCACTGTTTGCTTCAGCCCCGCCTCCCATGTGCCCCACTACATTAAACCCTGAGTTAAAACATAAAGGATTAGAAAGAATTGCAGCCTCATTCCATACCCATCCTGCAGCTGATCTCAGCAGTCTCTTCAAACTCATGAGAGAGAGAAAGAGAGGGAGGGAGGGAGAGGGGTGGGAGATGGGAGAGAGGATAGAAGACAGGGGGAGAAGGAGAGGAGAGCAGAGGAGAGAGAGAACGAAGCAGAAGAACAGAAACCAGGACTGTGTAAAACTTTTCTAACCCAAAATATTCCAGCCTGCACGGGAAATTCAACATCCCTGCTCCAACTTGATGTGCACCTACAGCATAAAAGGGCACCACTTGAACCACAAAAGCTCCCGTTCTGAACTTGCAAGAGGCCTTCACCAAACTGGAAAGGCTTCAAAACCCTTCTGCACTTGAAATGTTTTAGGCACCCCGGCAGGAAGTCCCTACGGCTTCCAGTTACTGCTTGTCTTCCAACAACAGACTTTTTCCTGAGGTCCTTTACCCGGGGATCCCTCTCTAGCATACCCTGCCCAGCAGGATCCAGCCCACCTTCTGAGATTACAAAAGGGGCAGTGTGAAAATAAGCAATACTTAATAAGACTCAGCTGCTGCCCTATCCATCTATATTTAAAACAATGGTCTGGTAGCCCGGTAGAAATGGTGCTGTTGCCTGGCTACTTTTCATCTAAATCATGATTCAGAATTCAATTTCTTCTTAAGGAGCGCTTCTCCTATAAACAGTCACTAGGTCCTTCGAATCACCTTTCCGCATTCCGGTAGGTTCCCTTCTCAGTTCCCCTAAATCTTTGACCTCTTGCAAGACCTGGGTGGCTTGCCGGAGTTGTTCGGTGGCTTCATTGAGCAGCTCCTTGGCGTTTCCCGAGGGTCCCTTGCCTTCCTGGCCTTGTTCCAGCTCTTCACCTCGAACCTTCCACATGAGCTTTTCAGTTTGTTGTTTTTCGTGAGCGATTTTCTTCTCCATCCACACCACGTGGAGGATAGACGACTTCTGGGAATCTGGCTGAGGAAGCTTTGGGGGCGATTCTGAAAGCAAGGCCCCTAGAGAGGAGCTGCGAGGCTTGGTTGCTGGAGAACCTCCTGCAGGCTCCACTACGTCAACCTGGTCTTCTGAAGGCAGGCTCAAACCCTCTTCCTTTCCTCCTGGCTCTGACGAATGGTCCTCCTGCTGCTTCCCGTTTTGGAAAGCAGGTTGAGTTGTTCCGCTGTCATCCATGCCGTTGACATCAAGGTTTGAGTCCCCATCAGGCTGCCAATCCCTTTCGGAAATGTCTATCTGTGCATCGTTCTCCTTGGCGATCAACTTGCCTCTAAAAACCTTAGGAGGAGGAGTCGGTGGCTTGACTGCTTCCTTGTTTAATCCAGGGGTGTTCTCCATTTCAACGTCATGAAGTTCGGAATCCGGATGGCCCCATCCCACTCTCATTTTGTTGGATAAAATTTTTGGAGGTGCTACTGGAGGTTTGGGTTCCACCCAATCTCCTTCGACTGGGGTCCCTTCAGAATCTTCACATGCCTCCTCTTCTGCATCACTTACTTCCAGAGAGTTCACATTTTCACTGGGTGCTGCTACTTCCTTAAAAGACTTAGCTGAAGGCATTGATGGCTTCTTGACCTGTGGATCTTCTGGGGTAAGATTGGCACTTAGGTTCTCCGTTGGAGGCACGGGCCCTTTTGCAGGGGGCATTGGAGGCTTATGGGTCTCCTTTGGAGGAGGGGTTTTAGCACTTTCACTGGTCACTAGGATGCTATGTAGAGGTCCACCATCTGATACATCTAAATCAAGTCTCAGGATCCCATCTGACGTTGAACTAGCCACCTAAGTAGAGAAGCAAATGAGAGAGATCTCAGAATCAGTGCTCAAGTCCATAACTTTTAAAGAATATAAGCTGCTGGCTACACAATAACAACTTAAAACAGCTTCAAACACCCTACAAGTCCTGCAATTTCAGAATGTCCATCATGCATTTTTTTAAGGATTACATTTTGTCAATGCAAGAGATTCTCTTACATTCATGGCAGCTCAAGCAAAAATCCCCACGGAAGACTCATACATGGAATCAAAGGAGCAGAAACCTATCTTTATCCTTTCCCTAGGCTACCATATCTAAGTATGGGTGAAACAAATCCAGACGACTATCAGATAGCAGTGACTTCTTGCTCTTTGCTGTCTGCTGAGGGTCATCGGAGGTTTGTGGTCCAAATATGATCACATGTTCCTGGAAACACTTGTCAGAATGTTAGCTTTGTTTCTTACCGCATGATTTACTTCTTGGGCCTATCTCTTCTCTTCTCTTGAGTTCTATGTGGATAGAATTCCTTGGGCTTAGAACTAGATAGTTCTAGGCCTAGACTGAATCTAGGCATCGTCTTTCTCTTTTCTCTCTCTCTCTCTTTCCTCTCTCTTTATCTATCTATCTATCTATCTATCTATCTATCTATCTATCTATCTATCTATCTATCTATCTATCTACCTACCTACCTATCTGAATTGAATTCTTTGTTGTCATTGTACGTATATACACAGAATACATACAACTAAATTCACACATCGAGACCAGACTCAACATGCACACACACATAACAATCCCCAAACACCTCCCCATCCGCCAAAATTCCCCACCTCCTAAAAACACACAAGCATCCACATAACAGATCAAGTAATACTGTCCAATCGCTCACTGATGATTATCCTTAAGTTCATTGTTAAGTGCAATTATAGCTCTGTAACAAAAACTATTCAGAAAATGTGTGGTCTGGAGGCAACAGTTCATAAAGATTGTAATGATCTATTTATCATCTATCCATTATCTGTCCCTCTCTTTCCTCTCTTTTTCTCTACCTCTATCCATCCATCCATCCATCCATCCATCCATCCATCCATCCATCCATCCATCCAACCATCTCTATGTCTTTCTGTCTGACTATATCTATCTAATATGTCCAGAGACACCTATCCCAGTAAAAGTCTCCCCAAATATTAGGGACATTAATCTTGTTCGGTTTACAAAATGATGATGACCCAATACCGGGATTTTTCTGTAGCTTTACCTACACTATGGAACTCTTCTCCAAGGCTAAGAAGTTCATTCAGTTCCTTTGTTAGTGAGGAACCAGTTTGTAATGATCTTGTCCCAGCCTTCTCCTTGTTCTGGGTTTAATATTGAATTTCCTCTTCCCAGCCTACCATTTGTTCTGTATTTTAATATTTAATCATGATTTTCTTTAGGATGGTGAAGGATTGTGGCTAAGACAAGAAGCTTGGTTAAAAAATGCAGCTAAGAAATACCAATGTGAGTAAACTAGACCAAATTATTTATATTTAGGATGCAACCTCAACTGAAATAAATCATGGACATGTCCAGATGCAGGCGGGGTTATTTCAAATAACCATTACCTGTCATAAAGATCAAAATTAGCTGGGGGTGGGTAGCATGACCCTTCCCTCCCGTGATGAGAAATAGCAAAAAATAGATAGCAATGTTGCTGAATAAATGATAAAAGGTGTATTCCGATTAAGTAACATAAAAGCCACGCTGGTTGGTGGTAACCCCAATTATTACCTCTTTCAAATGGCTTCTGGTGGGTAGACGACGGCCCTTGGCTATCTTGACTCTGCCTCGAGTTACATGATCCAGAGAAAGGTTCTCATCGATTTTTACCTTTAAGTTGGAGAGAAAATAGAAAAAGGCTTGTTAGGGATAACATTGTTTTTACCCTAAACGTTTAGTAAAAATAATAAATAGTAAATCCATGGTTTATAAGTTAAAGTGTCTGTAAACTTTAAGAAACTGTGGGAAAGTGATTAGGGGAGTGTTTATGACAACTCCGTTTAAAAAAGAAGCAAGACGGGGCAACGTGCTCGCTTCTTCTGGCTTTGATTCCTTTGATTATGCTTGGAAGACTGGCATTGCTCAAACGGGGAGAGAAACAAGGACTGATTTGTAAGTGAACTGGACCCAGGAGTATTCTACAGGACTTTGCTAACTGAAGTATCCCTAATGGACTGACTAAATGATACTGGGGACTATGGACTGGTATTTTGACTATGCTATATTATGGAATTAAACTATAATTTTGATAAACACTAGCGTATATGGAAGTTTTACTGGTATGTTAATAAAACATACAAGCTTAAGCTCACTTCCATTTATCTGTTGCCTATCTGACTTACGCTGCACATTTCTGTTTTGCTTGTCTCCCTGAAACCCTGGGTGTGGGAACCAGGCTTAACACTGGTTATGGGCCCAGAGGCTTGCCAAAGTCAGTTTAAACTAGGATAAAAAACAGATTTATGTAAAGAGTGAGAGTTTGTGTTGTTATTTACATTACAGTAAAAGAGCAGGCTGTGTTTTATTAATTATAGTTTATATACATATATGAAAACATGGCACAAAGTCAATCTGACAAAGGGTGCCTTGATATTCCAAGCTGGATGGAAAACAACTATGTATCATGGTCTACAAAATGTATAGTCTACTTCTTACGAAGTGAAGGGTCGTGTGAACAATAATTGGAAATCCCACCAAACGTAGAAGGAATGGATCCAGAGAATGAGGAAGACAGACTAAAAATAGAGATTATGCATAAAATCAACAAGCCATTTGCATTAATTGGTTAACCTTAAAACTGATCAACAGCTTGTTTGATATCCAGCGGAGAGGAACACGGCTGTTGGTTGTTGGCAGAAGAAGCTGAAAAAAAGAATTTATGTTCGAGATAATGTTTGTGCTTCACATAAAATCTAAACACGGAAGGCTTTTCAGGGACGCAATCTCCAAACAAATGGGTTGATATGCTGAGTCGATTAAAAAAAACTTATAAAAGGGCATTTTTCAAGAACTGCACGAGAAAGAGGCTTATTTCTCTGACTACACCCAAGTCTACTAAATTCTATCTTTCCCTTGATGGAAAGTTATATGATAACTACGTAACTTCACGTTGAAAATTTTGCCAAGAGGAGAAAGTTAACTTTTAACTGATTAAAACTGGCAGATTGGATTGAAGAGGGCCAGAAAGAAGAGAAGGCTTGGAAAGAGATGAATTAAGGAAGGAGCCACCCTCAAAAAGAAGATTATTGAATGCTCCTTACTGCATACGCAATTAAAAAATTGTTTAATTGTGGAGGAAGAGGACATGTGGCAAGATTTTGTAAAAAGGGCAAAGCGCCAAGGAACGGCTGGCCAGAATACTAAAAGTCGATGTATACTAACGGAGCTGTAAAAAATAATTTATGGGGGTGGTTGACAGTGGAGCAATCCCATTGGTATAACAAATGGTAACAGAATTTTTATTAAAAATTCCCCAGAGTACACAGCAGATAACGTTAAGCCAATGGCTGGAAACTGAAAGCTAAAGGTTCAAGGTATAGCAATGTTTCGTTTAAATTAAAAAGAATGTAAAAGATGTTAATGTACAACAAACTTAAGTTTAATGTTAATTCAGTAGAATTTTGGTTAAACGTAGGATATGTAAGTTACATTTGGGGAGAAAACTGCATAATTGTGAAAGGAAGATAAGAGAATTAACTGCATCTTTTAGGGTGAAATTATATGTGTTAAATGATATGGTTTTAAAAGGTGGCTTAACACAATTTTATGAAAATTAAAAAAACCTCATGACGAATTATTCACTTTAATCGAAGCTAGGGCATTTAAATTTTAAAAAATGCTTAAGAAAACTTTGAATTATCTAAAGGAATAGTTGAAATGCTTGTTAAATAAGTATTTGCAAATGTAATGGCCTGTAATTCAAATAGTAAGAGCAAGGTTATACCAGCAAATAAAGTTGATGGATTTTACTACTAAACGAGCCTTTAGGAAGTAGTATTTAGCCTGATTTAAAGTAGGCCGACAAAAAACCAAAGTTGTAGGAGGAGCTCCAGTACATACTAAGTATAATGGACCACTATTCTAGATATGGGTTTTGCATTTCTAAATGAAGAGCAAAACTGAAACATATCAAAATCTCTTTAATTGGATGAAATTCGCAGAAAAGAAAAACTAACAAAGAAATTAAGTAAACTCTATAAACAGATAATGTACAGAATTTACAAAATAATAAATTTCCAGGACAAAGACTAAGAATGTTAAGGTATTCAACATGAAAATGTCTGCACCATATGAGGCCACAAACATAAATGCCTTATAGAGAGAAAGAGGACCAAACATTGACAATCCAATGGCACACGAACGTATGATGTTCTGATTCAGGATTCACCTGACAATTTATGGGGAGTAAGCATAAGGTGGTAATCATATATTAAATAATGTTGTTAATTCGAACAAACAGGTGAATTACGCAGTTCACACTGCTGGCATGGGTACAAGAACGCTGATTTAAGTTAACATGCACACATTTGGAGCACCAGCATGGGTGCATATCCCAACAACAACCTTAGACACAAAGGACAAGCATAGAGCTAAAAGATTAATTTTTGTAGGGATATACATCTAATCATAGATCTTACAGATTCTGGGAACCAGTACTCTAGAGTTTTACACCAGTGCTAGTGCAAAATTCCTAGAACTGTAGGATGAATAGATTGGAAACAAGATGTAAATTTGAAAGTATAAATGGAACCCTACAAAGGCACGCAAAGATCAAAATTTGTTTATAAAGAGGTCCAATTAAGGACAGAGAAGTCCAAGATGAGCAAATATAAGGACCAGAACAAAAGGAAATACTTGATCAGGAGGAAGGTACAAAAATCAAGAACCATTAATAGATGAAGTCCACCTGTAAGCCTATATACCTAGACGCACTACACCGGCGTAACTAGACCACCTGATAGGTATCAAAGCAAGTAGCAGTGTGCCAAGAACTAAAGTTCCTACTAGTTAGAATGAACTTAAGATGTATCACTGCTAAGAGATCAGGAGAATTGGCAAAAGGCAAATGAAAAAAGAACTTAAATTCATTAAAGGTAATGAAAGTTAGAAGAGCCAATTACCTCCAGGAACAAAATCCATTGGGTGCAAATTGGATATTAAAATTAAAAACTGGAAATGAATGGACTTGTTTTACCCATAAAGCTGAGGTTAGTAAGCTCAAGGGTTTAATCAAAACTGGCATCTGATTACGATGAAAGTTTTTGGCACCAAAGCCTTAAAGCAACATCCTTTAAGAGCAGCATTATGTGGGCAGCCTTAAGAAAAATATGTAATTAAACCATTTAGATGTAAGAAAACTGCTTATCTACATGCACCATTTAAGCACACTATATATTTAAGAAAAACCAATTGGTGTAAAAGAAAATAATTGTAAATAGTAATGGGTTGTCTGGAAACTCAAAATAGTCTGTAACGGACTGAAACAATCTGGGTTTGAGTGGAACAATATTATGGTGAAAGAGATTAAACAATATAGGGTTATTAAATCTCGGTTTAAGCAGATCCATGTGTGTTTTAAAGAGAAAAAAATGGACACGGTGCATTATTGTTATATTTATCAGATGATATTGCTTTAATTACCAAAACTAATAATGAAGCTAATGAGATTATTATCATTATAGCCAAAGAAGGTAAGTGTAAAACATTTAGGGAGAAATTAAAAAATATCAGGATTGGGACTATTACCAAAACAAAGAGTGTTTTTAAGGATATTCTCAAGAAGATAAAATTTTGCCAGTTAAATTAAAAACGATATAAATGAACTTTTGTAAAACCGCAAAAGACTCAAAGATCAGGAAAGTTGCCAAAATAATGATCAGAAGTCCGCAAATTTGATAGGCCATATATCAATCTCTGATGTTGGTAGTATCATATATAAGCAATTGGTCGAGGGCCCAGATATAGCTTATAGCGTAAATCCAGCTGGCACGTTTTAATTCAGATCCACATTCAATGTATTGGCAAGCATAAAAAGGATTGTAAAGATATCTAGGGAACATGAACCATTGCATATGATGATAGAAACCAAAGGGTGATTTGATTCTTAGTGCCTATGCAGATGCAAAGTTTTGCAAACTGATATAAACACTAGAAAATCAACTCTGGATGGCTATATTATTTGGTAAAACACTAATAGGGTGGAGGTTTCAATCAGACAAACAGCATATTAGCTTATCCAAACAATGGGAAGCGGAATTTTCATTGTCTGTGTCCTTATTAGTACTGATTTGATTATGTACAAAACAATTATTGGTAGACATGGGAAATGAACTGTACAAGATGCCATTTACAGTGTTGAGGATGAATCAAAGCAAGCTATAAAATTAAGCCTACAGTATTGCTGTAAAAACTAGATCAAAAACACATACTGATCTAAGTACCTAATGTAAGAGAATCAATAAAATGGCTAATTAACATTGGAATACTGCATAGCAGAAGAAAACATTGCATGACCAATTTACCAAAAGGCACAAGGAGTAAATGAAAATTTACTGAAAAGTTGTACAAGATTATGAATTGAGAAAATGTAAAGGGTTATTATTTAACCTAAAAAGGGAGGAGATGTTAGGGGATAACATTGTTTTTTAACCTAACTGGTTTAGGTAAATAATAAATAAGTAAATCAGGTGTTATAAGTTAAAGTGGTCTGTAACTTTAACTGTGGGAAAGTGATTAAGGGAAGTGTTATGACAAACTCCGGTAAAAAAAGCAAGACGGCAACGTGGCTCGGCTCTCTGGCTTTGTTCCTGATTAACTGCCTTGGAAGACTGCAATTGCTCAAACGGGAGAGATGAAGCAAGGGACTGATTTTGTAACGTGGAAACTGACCAGATATGCCTACATGGACTTTGCTAACTGAATATCCCTCGAATGGACGACTAAATGATACATGACTATTGGACTGGTTTTTGACTATGCGTTATATTATGGAATAACTATTAATTGTGATAACACTAGCGTTATATTGGTATTTTACTGTATGTAATAAACATACCAAGCTTAGGCTCACTCATTTTAGTCTGTGTTGCCCTATCTGACTTACGCTGCACATTCTGTTTTGCTTGTCTCCCTAACCCTGGTTGGGGAACCCAGGCTTAACAAGGCTGATACAGGATAACAGTTGGAAGGGACCTAAGAGGTCTTCTAGTCCAACTTCCTGACCAAGCAGGAGGCCTTATATATCCTTTTAGACAAATAGTTATCTAATCTCTTCTTAAAAAACTCCAGTGATGGAGCGAACACCCACAACTTCTGGAGGCAAGCGATTGCACTGATTAATTGTTCCTACTGTCAGGAAATTTCTCCTTAATTGTTAATTGGATCTGTCTTTGATAGTTTTCCATTCATTATTTCTTGTCCTGCTTTCAGGTGCTTCAGAGAACAGGTTGACCCCTCTTCTCTGTGACAGCCCCTCAATTATTGAAAGATTGCTACTATGTCAGTCCTTAGTTCACTCTTCTTTTAATTCTATAAATGACACAAAGCAAGCATTTTACAGTTCAGCCTTCCAAACCCAAAAAATATACAAGAGGTTGAATCATTCCTTTAATCTGTGTACAACAAATCCTAGCATGTTTTTGGCTTCATATAATGTGAAAGCTTATCCACTGTGGTTTATTATATATAGCCCAATAATTGTGGTTTATTAACCAAAACAGGCCAGATATGATTCTTTTATTTTATTTTGCCAATCCATAAACCTTAGTTTACAAGCCACTATCGCTGTATTTTCACTAAGGCATGACTAAATCAAACAGACAAATCTGTCAATCAATTTTTGTATTCTTGAACTCAAATCTGCTGGTGATTAACAAAGTAATCCAGAAAGTACATACCGGTACTACAATTGGAAATATATTGCGAAAGGAGGATTATTGTCCCAAAGTTATAAGACTTGGCTCAGTCTCTGAACCATTAACCAACAAAACGAACTGGATTCATAGAACATGTTCTTCCCCTGAAATACCCAATTGGGCTTTGGCATTTTCTGCGCGCACGGCTGCTTGGATTTTAATTGCGCTGCGTAAATGTGTGATGCAAATACTATCGACATCAATGATACCGAACAGCAAGACTGAATATAAGCATCTGGTTCCATGTTGTAAAGGATGTGGTAGCTTAGTGGCTAAGACATTGAGCTTGTCAGTCAGAAAGGTCAGCAGTTTGATGGTTCGAATCCCTAGCACCGCGTAATGGAGTGAGCTCCCGTTACTTGTCCCAGCTCCTGCCAACCTAGCAGTTCGAAAGCATGTAAAAATGCAAGTAGAAAAATAAGCACCACTTTGGTGGGAAGGTAACAGCGTTTGGTGCGCCTTTGGTGTTTAGTCTTGCCGGCCACATGACAATGGAGATGTCTTTGGACAGTGCTGGCTCTTCAGCTTTGCAATGGAGATGAGCACCATCCCCTAGAGCTGGAAACAACTAGCACATATGTGCAAGAGGAACCTTTACCTTTTCCATGTTGTACCATGGTTCTCTGTTGTTGGATTCACAAAGAAATGTGCTTCCTTCCTTCCTTGTACATGATGGAAGCAAACACATTGGGCACGAAGCAACTCTAATTTCAACGAAGAGCAGGGCCCAAGAAATGTTGGGCTCAATTGTGATCATACATTGAGGACTACCTGTAATGGGGTAAGTCAGGGCACCCTCAACTCCAAAATCCCCTGGCTCGACCTTAGTTCACAGAGTCCTCTTAAGACTGCCAAGATTACCCAATGACACCACTCTTCCAATGTCTCCTTCCTGCGTAACAGGAGAGCACGAATGGCTCAAATTCTGCCTTCCTCATCTCTCCAGCTTAGATTTGCAAGGCAAATGCAATTAGTTTGCTGTTCCCGCCTCCTCCCCCCCCCCCACAACNTTCCCGCCTCCCCCCCCCCCCCACAACCCGCATGTACAATTGGTGCACTGCCTGCAGAGCTCAATGTGAAAAACAGCAACCTTTCCATAATGTGACACTCAATGATAATCAAGTTCTTCTGGAAGAAGGTATAACAAGCAACCTTCTCGCAGAGCTTATCAAAAAACAGGAGAGCAAGCAGGTACCCAACTCAGGTCAGTCTGATGAGCGACAGTTCCTGTCTCAGGAGGGTAAAGAAGGCCCCAGAATGCTTTGCTCAGACATTCTTGGCATCTCAGGAGGCAACTGAATTTCCTTGTTTTTTTTCTCTGAAGATGTTTCACTTCTCATCCAAGAAGCTTGTACAGCTCCGATAGGATGGTGGGGAATGGAAGGATTTATATTCCTTGCAGGATGTCTGAAAGTCTTTCAGGATTTAAATGGTGAGGCAGAAAAGGAGAAAGAACACAAGGAAGGGAGAGAGAGAAGTGGAAGCAAGCAGAAAGTTCATTCAGAGTTGACGTTCCTTTGCCAAAATCATTTGTAGCCTGGGCCATGGAGAACCAATCAAAATCAATGCTCCTCTGGCCAAAATACACCATCTCCCTTGGATACCCCAAACATGCAAAACACAGCTCTACTCACTTAATGTAATGGCTGATTTTCAACTGAGAGAAACGAGTCTACTTAATCAGGAGGCAAACACTGCAATGGATGGAAGGACATCTCTTCTGGGTTGGGGCCAGGATGTTCTAGTTCAGAGTTCTCCAAACTTGGCAACTTTAAGAAGCATAGCTGGCTGGAGAATTCTGGGAGTTGAAATCCATGTCCTAAGTTGCCAAGTTTGGGGACCCCTGTTTTAGATCTGCTTTTGAGGAGGTAGGTTAAAGAAACATTTCTTGTGCATTGTTTCAGGCTACAAGTAATCCTCAACTTACAACCCAAATGGAGCCCCGCATTTCTGTCACTAAGTGAGACATTTATTAAGACAGCTTTGCCTCATTTTACAACCTTTCTGTTGTGGTTTGCCGGCAGCCTGTGCAGACGGCAGTGGAATCAGACAGTGGGGAAGAACAGGGACCAGTCCTGGAGTCAGGAGAGGATTTGGATGAGGGTCCTGCATCCAATTCAGAGATGGGGCCAGGACCATCTGGGAGTGGGATGCTGACTCCGGAGCCTCTGGAGTCTGGCAGCAGTGAGGCAGAGGAACAAGGGGAGCCTTTTCCCAACGTGAATGTGTGCAGAGCTGCTAGAAGGCAAGAGCAGCTGAGACAAAAGGGGCGACTCCGGATTAAGGCTTGGAGGTGATTGCCCCTCCCATAAGGTATAAAGGACAGGCAAAGGTAGAGAAACCTTTGCAGGAAGCAAAGTCGTTCACTCTGTTCAGATTAATCCTTGAAGCTCTGTGTGGACTTTGTACTTTGGTTGGTTTTTTACAGTTAATTTGGCACTTTAGTTGTTGGCAGCAATTCAAAGGAGAGAAAGGTGAGTGCTTATCTCAAGGGACTTTTGTTTGGGACTCATTACAGGCTGGGAATGAACATAATTCCCAGTGTTGAAATAAAACAAGACTTGTTTTAACTAAGGATATGCTTAATTATGGTCTCAGGAAGCCTTGGTCAGAACACTTTCTTGCCACACTCATCAAGCAAATCGCTTGCAGTTGTGAAGCGAGTCGCATGGTTGTTGAGTGGAATCCACGTCCCCATTGACTTTGCTTGTCAGAAGGTTGCCAAAGGGGGAATAGCTTGATCCTTGGATACTGCAACTGTTCATAAAGATGAGTCAGTGGCCAAGCATCCGGATTTTGATCATGTGACTGTGGGGATGCTGCCAATTGTCATTAAGTGTGGAAAAATGGTCGCTTTCTGCAGTGCTGTTGTAACTTCGAATGGTCACCAAATGAACAGTTGTACATCGAGGACTACTGTACCTGGATTCTAGAGCAGACTCTACAGTCTTCAGTGTTGCTTGGGTTAAAATTGTGAGAAACCGCAGTGATTATTTTTAGCAGTTGCAGAGAGCCTCCAGGGGATGCATGTGATGCTAGCCAGAACTTAAGGAACATTTATGAATGAAAAAAAAAATTGATTCTTCAGAGTCTGGATAGGATTGATCTAGAAAAGCCAGGGGTCTGCAAGACATTCGTGTCCACATTGCCTATCAGATCTCTGTCACTTCTGCCATCCTTGACAATGTTCTTCCCTTTTTCTATACTGATTTTGAGCCACGGTGGTGAAGTGGTTAGAACACAGTTCTGCAGGCTACTTCTGCTGACTGCCGGCTGCCGGCAATTTGGTTATTCGAATCTCACCAGGCTCAAGGTTTGCTCAGCCTTCCTTACTTCCAAGATGGGAAAAATGAAGATCCAGATTGTTGGGGGCAAGAGGCTGACTCTGTAAATGGCTTAGAAAGGGCTGTAAAGCACTGTGAAGTGGTATATAAGTGCTAATGCTCTTCAGATGCCTTGGATTTCAACCTGCCCCGAACTTCAAAGGCTGAAGTAAAGACCATCTGATGGGGACCAAGATGAAGGAGACTGCTGTAGAAACCCTCTACACTTTCATATTGAGTCCTCTATAACATGTTTTTAGGTTCTGCAGCAGATACACAGCACAGTTTGCAGCAACTCAATGCAGGAAGGTAGTTCCCTGAAGCCAGGAAGTCTGAAAAGCCACAAAACCACAATTTCATTTCAGGTCCCCTATATGCCTCGCCCGTGGATCTCTCTTATAGTCACCAATGTTTCTTTTTTTTTAGCTCTCATTTCTTTTCGCTGATCTTTAGTCTCTGTCTCACACCCACAGGTCAATAAATTAGGACCTGGCGGCTTCAGCCTCCAGGCTCCTCCTCCTGTTTCTATATATGCAGATCCTCCAAGGGTCAGTCCTGTTGATTTTCAAACATTTAAACGAAAAGAAAAACCTGACTGCTTTCTGGAAATACATCAGGTTTTGAAGCAATGTACTGGAGGGTCCTTGGTGCTCTCTCAACTTGGTTGTTTCTTTACAGACATTTCATTAGCCAACTAGATAACATCCATCAGTGCTAAAACATCTACCTTCACGTCTTTCTACAACTTTCATGATTCCCACGGGTCAATATGCTTTCCCCATCCTGGGCTTATACTGTATAATGAATGGGAAATGGAAGAAGCCTGTATAACAACTTACAGCAGACGTTCTATTGCACATCCAAGCAACTTCACCCTTCAGAGCAAAAACATATTGGAACTCTTTTTGGGGAGAACCCTTGAAGTTGGTATGGCTAGAGTTGGTAAATTCTGATGACTCTCTGATTCTCTGCCTATCTAATTTTTACTCTGACTGATGACCATTGCTTGAATGAGCAACCAAATGTCTCAGATTAACAAAGTTTGGCCCAGTTGCCATGATTCAACCTTTAGACACTTTGTGTCATGCCCCTGTCAGAGTCTGAATCCAAGGAGGAAGACAAACAGCTGACAGGGAGTGGGAATGTGGCTCTGTTGGTTGTGGAGGAAAACTTGGAAAGGGCAAAGTCCGCCTGGGCAGAGCAGGGGAGAGGTAGAACAAGGGAGAGGGAGGTCAGAGGAAGACCCTGGCCTACCCACTCTTCATCCTAGGGCACGCAGGGAGGAATGGAGAAGAGAGCAATGTGGGTTGCATGGCTTACAGGGGAGGAAAGGGCCCTGATTCCTTCATTAGCCACACTTGGAAAGATAGTTTAAAAGAGATGCATGCTGACTGCAGCATCTGCTGGGAACAAACATGCGTTTATCTTGTGTTGACTTTGCTTATCTGTGTTCCTGGCATTTTTCAAAGCATGTTGAGTTTTGCTGTGCCTTAACGTCTGGAATTCTTGCTCCTGCCCTGCCAAACTAATTACCTCATCTTGCCTTGATTGGACTCATAGTTACAGTTTTTGTTGACCACATTTTGGACTTGATTCTCTGCAGCCAAAGGCTGTTCCTGGGAGAGTTTTTCTTCAACCAGAAGGTAACTAAGACATTGGGGGCAAAGTTGGAGCTAATAAAGGGACTCCTACTGATCATCTGAGTGTGTAGCCTTTGTGCCACACCCCGGATCATCACACCTTTGGCCTGGATGATTGAATCTTAATTGACACACAAACTTACAGTGACATTAAGAACAACCTGAAGCTAAGAACTGCAACTGACCTCATCAAATATCTTATTCTTTCCTCGGCTGATGCCATCGTTGAGTGCTTTCATCCACAATTCCTTTTCTTCTGTAGTTGATGCCTGGAATTTGATATCTTGCACCTGAGCAGGAAAAAAAACAGGAGGGGAGTCTGCCTGAAAGCAATTCAGATTTCACTAAAAAAAACCAAAACATTACAATACCAGCTGGTGCTATACAGTTTTCCCCAGGAAAATATTTTCTTATGATGTAGAGCAGGGCTGAAGAACAGACCTGAAATGGTCCAGATATAGGATAATGGGCATAGTTTGATGAACCAATTATCTGCCTTCCTATCTACCAGGAGTGGAAAACTTGTGTTCCTTCCTCAAGTCACTCCTGGTCAAAGTAGATAAAAAATAAGATATGTAGTGTAGTTTTTGCCATTGTAAGCCAAGAAACAAGTAAGAACTGTGGAGTAACCATCAAACTAGGCTCAAAATAGTTTTTTTTAAAGTGTCAAGACTCCACAAACCTGGAATTATGAAAAATAAAATCTTGACCATGCCTACGTAGGTCATCACTCCAGCCACTGTGGTTCTCAGCTACAAAAGGTTGTCCAACCCAGACAAATAACCAGGATGGACCCCTGAACATTTATTTGCTGCCAGAGGAGAATCTGCAATGAACAAACTTGGGTTGGATAATCTGGCCAAGACAGTGTCACGATTTGTATGTAGGAACTGTCTCCCTCCACCCCCAGGTTTATTCTGTGATTATGTGAAACCTTTTTTAAACATATGCTTGGCAAACATAGGATAGCAGTGCTCCTGTTCTTTGAAAACACTGTAGAATATTGAACTTTTGGAAAGGTGCAACTATTGAACCTTCATAAAACAGATTTGGAGGCTGCAAATTACTTTCTCCATCATGGTCCAGCTTTCTCCAGCCAGATGCTTGAAACCAAAAGTCACAAAACATCTGCAGAGTACCAAACTAGGGAAAACTGCTGTAGGCCACTAGCCAAGTATGTTAATGAAATCCTTGAAAGAAAGGGATGGAGTCAGTAGACATTTATAATTTAAACATATTGATACCCAGCTTTTCTGCTAAAAGGAAAGTCAAAGGCAATTAACAGCTGTTAAAATAAATGTTTGGGTTCCATGAATGAAAAAAGGGACCACAGAATGGGATTTTCTTTTTCTTTCCCCTCCTCTTAACCTCTAGAGATGATGTTTCAAGGGAAAAAAATGTTCTTTGTGATTGTGAGGATGACGTGGGATGTGGAATGAATTGTTTCAGGAGAAGCAAACTCCACTGGATTCAACCCAATAACCAAAAGGCACAACCTCATCCGAAGAGATCAAGAACTATCATTAATCCAAGTACCTGATCTTGCAAAAATCACTCAGGGAAGAAATGTTCAGTACAGCAACAGCACTGGCCTAAATGTATCATTACTGACAATGTTGTCATCATCACCATTTTCGTCATCATCACAAGGGAATCAACCAAAATATGTCAAGGTAAAACAGCTTCCTTTGAACTAAAAGTTTTTGCAGGAATAGGAGGAAAAGAGAGAGAAAAAGAGAGACAGAGAAAGAGAGGGAGGGAGGGAAATCATGCTTCACAAAACAGAGAGGTCCAATACCAAGGTACAGATTTAACATACAAATGTGTTCCTGTCTTTTGCCCTCCCTTCTTTCATCTTCACAGCAAGAGAGGATTGCAATTTAATATTAGCTAGCAATGGACAGAAAATAAATCAATGACAGAACCTACCTAGAACTAAGGAGAAATGTCCTGACTGTGAGAAGAATTAGCCAGCAGAATGTCTTGCCTTCAGAAATTGTGGGTGCACCAACACTGGAGACTTTCAAGAAGAGATTAGACAATCATTTGACTGAAACATTGTAGGGCTTTCTGGTTGAGTAGGGGATTAGACTAGAAGACCTCCAAGGTCCCTTCTAACTGTGTTACTCTATCATTTTTTTTAAAGAAATGATTTGGATAAGATAAGCTCTACCATTTACTGTATATCCCACCTTCTAGCCCTCATTCATTCACTCACTCATTTTATATTCCTGTTTTTCTGTCAGCATAGATAATATTGGGCTCAGGGCCCTTTTCAACAATACGATGTTAAGATTCCATAAAATATAATAAAATCTATTTTGATTTTTTGCTACAGTCCAACCTAGGTTTTGGAGGAGAGATGCCCACCTGCACTCAAGAGCCGGAACAAGTTATGCAACACAACCCTGAATTTGCAGAAGGCAGAGGCCAGGTACACCAACGATTAGAATGGAGTAAAGCAATTTCTCTCTTCCCTCAATTTTTATTTTTTATTTTTGCTGCAGCTGCTGCAAGGGAGGAGTTAGCGAGCAGGCCTTGTTGGAAATAGAGAAGCCAAACCTGCTGGACAAGCATCTGCTTCCATCTGAGCTCCCAAACAACTGAACTGGAATCACCCTTATTAACAAAGTTGCTTACAATAGCGCCTCTACTGAATGCAAGAGGCATGGTTTTTTTTTAAATAGTCATTTAAACTCTAAGCAAAGTTCCCATTAATCAAACTTCCTTTCTGCCACAAGTTGCTGGCTGCAAAACAGGGCAATGGGGGAGGAGGGAAAACAGGAGGGTCAGACTCTGTTTGGACAAAGGGGGAAAGAGAGAGAGAGGGAGAGAGAGAAGAAAGAGAGACTTGGTTCCTTCCCAAGTAGGCATGCTTTCTCCATGAAGTCAGAGTAGCATATTCTCTCTCCTTAATCAGGAATGAGTCTGCCTGAATGATCAGGCTTTTTTTGCCCTCGTTGTAGACTTTGATGCTTAAAGAGTTGTGTCACCGGCTCATTCTATGATGATTTTCCATTGTTGGATTATCAGTTCTTGGCTGCCTTGGTTGAATGCGGTTATACAATCCAGGGAGGAAGCTGCCAGTGGCATAGTCCAGGAGGTAAAAGAGAAATAACTGAGAGGTCCAAAGAAAGGAGAACTTTAGAAAAGGCCTTATAAAGGTTCAGGCTCGTCTATCAATCCAAGATATGTCTTCCCAAAAGGTCACATCTGAAGATAGATATGATCTTCCAGTCATGACACACAGTTGCTTCTGAACAGAAGTTTGGAAGACACCGTTCCAGTCTTGTTTATTATAAGTCATCATAATAAGCACAATATTGTTCCCGTCTCAGGGAGTGAAGATGAGAGCCCATATAGTATTTAAGGGACAAATCCTTATGACTGAAGGTCTATCACAATTAGATTTATATACCAATCTTTATGGAGAATTAATGGAGCAAATTGCAAAATAAAAATTTAAAAAATCCAAAGATCAAGCCAACGCTATAAAACTATGGTTGCATTCTTACCACTGGGAGGGACAGAGGGAGGAGATGGGAAGGAAAAAAGGAAGGAAGGAAGGAAATAGGAAGGAAGGAAAGAGATAGGAAGGAAGGAAGGAAGGAAGGAAGGAAGGAAGGAAGGAAGGAAGGAAGGAAGGAAGGAAGGAAGATGGGAATGGGAAGGAGTTTCATATAAAATAGAAAGGACTTCTTACCTTGCAACCTGGAGAATGGATTAAAATGAATCTGTTTTTCCTTTTCAGGAGGGCTCGCAAATCTTGGCATCGATCATATTGCTCCAGTTCAAGACTCTCAACACATTTCTGTTCCTCCTGTAAGAGACAACACTATTTTTTTCTCTCTCTCTACTGTAAAGCCTGAGTGGTGACACCCCACTGCAAGACAAATGCTAATCCCGGATTAGGGACGTCTATGTTCCTGCTGCACCTCAACTCAATCTCTGGAGTCATCCCCAGTCACCTATGTGGGAGTTGGGTGGCTGTACAAATTTGTTTAATAAATAAATCGAAGCTGTGCATCTGTTTCTCTGTCATTGCAATGGCCAACCAGTTCTAACATGACTGCATCCTTGAGCCATCCTTGAGGCTGCTCTCAGAGCAGCCATGGTCTAAGGGGGTCAATGTGCGCCATCCCATGATCCCCGTTTTGTATTACCTGGATAAAATATTTTCAACAGCACAGTTAGAAGGTTGCAAAATCTCACAAAAGCAGCTGTTTGCAGAAAACAGAAGCCAAAGGAGGGGGCAGGGCTTATTTCTGGCTGGTTGTCAACTCATAAAACATTCTTATGCCTGTCTTAGTAGTTGCCATAAAAAAAGTGGGGGAGAGGAAGGAAATGTGAAAGAGCAGTGCAGCAGTTTGAAAGTGAAAGTACATTCCAACTCTTATCTTTAAAAGATTGTAACTAAACTACCAGAGCTTTTGCCCTTGAATATATTTAATTGGAGAATATGATTGATGACATCCAGCCCTTGAACGTGCTCAATTGGAGAATCTGGTTTATGAAACATCCAAAGGGAGGGGAAAACAGGGTCACAGGGAACTGTAAATTACTTATGCCAGAGTTGGCTTCATACAGGCTAGTGCTGGTAGGTCGCCTCTAATAAATCCTTTGAAGTTTTTTGAAGTTTGGCTTGAGAATCATGATTTAATTAGGGCAATTGCTGGAATCCTGGCACTGGTTCTAACTGTTGAAAAGCCTCCCCAACAAGAGGATGTAACAGTAATGCAGGCAAAATGTCTGCCTTATTCCACCAATCATACCACCCCTCTGTTGGAGTCTCAAGGTATCTATGCAACTCAATTCCAAAATTCTTTGCGCTGGATTAAAAAGACTGTAAAATAAGTTTCTTAAATTGGCCAATCATTTTCCTCTGCCTGTCTTTCTGGTATAAGTAGCTTCCATCTAGGGTAGTTGGTAGAACTGAATCTTTCCAATGCTTCTCAAAAGTTGTCCAAGCAGACCATCCAGTGCAAGAACCTATTCTGGAAGGAAACAAGAAATGTGCCTTCATGGACACAGCAAGTTTGGCCAAGAAAGGACGAGGCTGATAAACCACCCAAATATCTGGAAGTTGACAGCTCGGATCTACACTAACCTATCAATTATCAAACTATCATATCCAAACCATAAAGCCAAAGTTATATTATGGTCTGGTTTCAATGAGTCCATATACTGGGGAACAGACAGGCATATGGTAGGATTTGTGTTGGATTCATGGGGTGTAATTTTGCAATAGAGCTTTGCATTTCTCAGATCTCAACAACTTCCAAAAGGACTAGGGGACATGATAGCAGTATTCCGATATTTGAGAGGCTGCCACAAAGAGGATTTATTTATTTTCCAAAGAACCAGAAGGTCAGAGAAGAAACAATGGATGGAAACTAATCAAGGAGAGAAGCAACTTGGAATTAAAGGAAAAACTTCCTAATAGTAAGGACAATTAACCAGTGGAACAGCTCCAGAAATTGTGAGTGCTTCATTACCGGTTTTTTTTTTTTTTTTTAAGAAGAAAATGTCTGAAATGGTATAAGATCTCCTGCTTGAGCAAGCGGGTTGACTAGAAGATCTCCAAGATCCTTCTTCTAGCTCTACTTCTGATTCATTGTAAACCTAAAGGGCCTGTCACATTGGCCGACGGATGCAAAACGTTTGTAAAAAGGACACAGCGGACGAGAAAATGTTCCAACCGTTTGTTATCCGCTCTCAAAAGTGCCCGAATTTGCATAACCAGAGCGGACACAACGGAAAGGAACGGACGGGGAGGATGTAGAGGGGATGTAAAGGGATGCTCCACGGAAGCCTAGCAGATGGAAGCGGATGGGACGGATGGCACATCCACAGGGCTTCCAGGGGAGCACAGCAAGCGGACGCGCAGCGGAAAGAGCGGATGCAGAGCGGATGCAAGCAGATGCCGAGCAGATGAAGCGGATGCAGAGCGGAAGCCTAGTGGATGCCTAGCGGATGCCTAGTGGATGCAAAGGGTTCATTGCGCATGAGGGGAGGATGCATTGCGTCAGCCCCGCGGAATATAAAGGAAGCAGCTCGCAAGCAGGTCACCATTCAGAGGAAAGACCTGCTGCCAGACAAGCTCCAGCCAGCCAGCCAGCAAGCCAACACCATGGGGAAGAAGAGAAAGTCTTCTGCATCTGCTGCCACCCTGGCAAATGGACAGGGCCACCATCTCACCCCCTGGCCTGACTCTGCTTCTGCTGGGGCTTCTGCTGCTGGGGCTGACTCTTCTGTGCTGGAGCTTCTGCTGGTGCTGCTCCTGGTGCTGGTGCTTCTGCTGGTGCTCACTCCTGCTGGTGCTGGGGCTCTGCTGGGGCTTACTCTGCTGGTGCTGCTCCTGGTGCTGGGGCTTCTGCTGGTACTTACTCTGCTGGCGCTGCTCTGTGCTGGGGCTTCTGCTGGTGCTTACTCTGCTGGCGCTGCTCCTGGTCCTGCTGGTGCTCTGGTCGCTGCGGTTGCTCCTGGTCTGCTGGGGCTGCTGGGCTTAGTCTGCTGCTGCAGATCCTGGTCCTGCGGTGCTGCTGGTGGTGCGGTGCTGGTGCTGCTGGTCCTGCTTTTGCTGCTACTGTTGTTGTTGCTGCTGCTGCTGGTGGTGGTGGGTGTGGAAGGACTGCCCTACAACCTCGAAGCCCCTCTGATGAGGGCCCAGATGGCCTGTCAGAGGGAGGAAGAGGCCATACGCATGAACAGAGAGGAGGCAATACTCCATTAAAGAGGAAACATGAGGATGAGGTGCTGGAATGGCTGAGGGACAAGAATATCTTTGGCGAAGGGACACAGGCTTCCATAAGAGCACCAAAAGGAAGCAGGCTGCTTGGAGAGAGAAGGCGGAGAGCCTGGGCTACACTTCGGAGGTGCTCCTGGCTGGTGGAAGCACATGCACACCTGGTACAGGAAGCTGCACCTCAAGAAATCTGGCCAGCCGCGGTCAATCTGATGGACAGAGAGAACCTACGTGATGGCCAGTGCAGCTTCCTGGAAGGGTGAGACCCCCACTGAGGAGCAGCCCCTCTCACAACCCTCTCTCTCAGGCAGCCCGCTGAGAGCCAGTCCTCTTCTGGCCAAGAGTCACTCCTGTGTCCACGCAGGTATCTGCTGGAGCGTGCCATGACGGAGAACCCCCCGACAGCTGCACTACCCGTGGTGGAGCACGTGGAGGACCTCCTGACGCAGTGGGAGCAAGGAGAGGGCACTTCCACCGAGGCCAACCCACATCCACCCCAGCTCACCTCCACAGAAAGGGCAGAGAGGCAGACCGGAGAGGCAGAGCCACACTGTCCTGCTGGAGATCAGGGACACCATCAGAAGCACGTAGATTCTCCTCTCAGCTGGTACACACCAACGTCCCATCCTCCAACCGCCTTTCCTCACCTACGTCAACCAGACCCTCATGAACATGTCGGAATCACAGTACCAGGATGAAAGGACAGGATCACCGGTCTTCTTCACAACCCTCCAGACCCAGCTGACCTGCTCCCACCCAGTCCAGGCCTGCTCCTCCACCCCAGGTGATGTCACAGCCTTCCAAGGCTTTCCACAGGCACTCACCTACCAAGGCTACGGCTACCAGAGCTCCAGCAGCACAGGCAGCCTTCCCAGTCCAGGCACAGGTTCATCGTACACCACCGTGCCACCGATGCTCACCATGCACAGATGCCACCGACGACACAGATGCCACTGAGCCTCACCTCGCTCAGAGCAGACCAGACATCCCCACTACACTGCTCCCTTCCTCCACCCACAGCCAAGTCCAGCCTCAGAACACTGTCATGCGTATTGGGGCTGGACACCCCATGTCCTGGAGGAAGGGGCTCTCAACATCACGGGACTGAGCCAGCTCTCTGAGAGCTTCCTCCACACACCGTCCCTGTTGTCCTCTCGGGGCCAGGCACCCAATAGGCCTCAGACCAGCACTCCAGCAGCAGCCACCTCCACAGCACCTGGACCCTTCACCCTGAGACTGGGCACGCCTCAAAGTGACCAAGAAGAGTTCCAGAGACTGGGTCATTTTCTTTTACAGCTTGTTATTAATAAAGATTATTTTGCTTCACACACTTGCTTCATTTATTTTAGTCAATAAAGTCTTGGTGGAAACTTTTAGAAATGGTTTTTCAGCCTTTGCATGCTTTGGGATGGTTAGGATAGCAGTGGATAGGCAGGGATACATTTGGGATGGGTAATACAGTG
>BHFT01045367.1:0-14765 GCA_004320025.1 Laticauda laticaudata | reverse complement strand
ATAACAATGGATGGAACATTTTGCTCATCCGTTGTGTCCGTTTTGCATCCATTGGGCAGTGTGACAGGGCCTTAAGACTTTGTTGCAAAGCACTGTCTTTACTAATGGAAAAGATAATTCTAGAGTTTTGTTGGAAGTGATGGGGGACATTCAGAAAAATATTGGAATGTATCCATCCATTCCAGGCCAGTGTCTCCCCACCCCACCCCCACCCCGCTTTCACCATAGAGATGTATCAAACCCTGGGATTTGCAAGGGTTACATGAGAATGCTGAGTTGAAGACCAGCTCAGCTTTTCCTCCAGCCTGTACTTGAACATTTGATGCTTTGGAAGCTTTGTCTATTGTTCACCAGGAAGGAAATACACACCAGGGTTGCCATCTGGCCGTTTTTCCAGCCAAATTCAAGGAATCTGGCCGTATAGAAATCTGTTTGGCCGTGAAAAAAATCATGTCTCCAGCCAAATATATTTGGCCNATATAAGCAGATGTTAACCCGGATGTAAACATCTCAGTATTGGATTGTTTTCTCGCCAGCTGGCGCACGGCGTCACGGAAAATCCCGGATGTGCGACCAAGAGAATATGCCTGTGTTACATGTAAGCTAGCTAAACGCACTCTGCGTGTACTCTGCATGCATGATAAGGCAGCTATGTGTAATGTGTATGTGCACAGCGCTACATTAGAAGTACTCTTTGTTTTCATGTAATTATTGGGATAATTCCTCTCTTTTTGAAAAGATGGTTATTGAGCATTCAGTTTTCATAAGGATTCTATATCTAATTCCTATTTTTGTGTCATTTTATTTGTTTAGTGATTATATTTTTTCAATGGGGAGGGGAGAATCCCCCTAAAAACCTTTATGCCCCAGCTCCCCCCTCTTCAGGATTGCTGCATTTGGCCCTGAGCTTTCCAAATGGTGGTAGCGGTTTTTTGAAGTGAGCTGCCTAGCCTGGATGTGAGTAAAGAAACGCAGAAATTTCCATGACGTGACATCACATTGTCGAATAGACTATTTTTTATGATTTGATTATTTAAAAACAGTTTAAAAAACAAAAAAACAATATATCCTCATGTTATACTGCGTAAAAAAAATTGGGCGGAAAATTTGGCCATGAGAGAAAATAATTTGGCCGAATTTGGCCATATTTTGACTTGAGTTTGGCTGCAGAGACAAGCTGAGATCTGGCAACCCTGATACACACCTTGTACTTCCTACTTTCTCAGTCCAGCAACTCCAACTATCAGCTTCGTGCGCTCTGTGAAGGAATGGAAAGCTCCAAGAAAGGGACTACCGCACCACACTGGCGAAATGGTGCCACTTTGAAGCCTATGAAGTTGCCGCTCCATCTAGGGTAGGATGGGGAATTCTGGGACTCGAAGTCTACAAGTCTTAAAGTTGCCAAATTTGGAGTTCCCTGCTTTAAAGGGGGAAGGCAGCCCTTAAGAACCGAGTGGCAGCAGGAGAAGTTCCTCTGGAGCAGCGAATTACGACCAAACAGAGGTCAAGAAAGATTCATAGTCCTCCTTGTCAAAGTTGTCCCAAAAGTGCTTTTTCAAAAGGCAGCTGGATTTTTATTTGATTTGATTTTTTGAAGACGTTTCGCTTCTCACCCAAGAACAAGATCAAAACAAAACAAAACAAAACACAAGTCCAGTTGCCTTTTGAAAAAGCACTTTTGGTAAGACCAGACAGGAGTCCGAGTCTTAGCCAAGTTCCCCAGGCAAGCTGGAGAACCTGCCAATCCAGGCGGCCCCTCAACTGCGCCTCCTCCCCTTTCTTCTTCCAGGAGAGTTGGAGAAGCGCGTCTAACCAAACTCAAGAGACCAAGCGGATGTCTAAGGGAAGTGAAGGGGTCGTCGGTGCGACCTCCGCCCCGGGCTAAGACTTTCTGAAACGCTGGGCGATCCGGGAAGCCGGGAGGTCTGGAAAGCTTCCCACGAAAGGGGACCGGGCAAGAGAACTGAAGCGGCGTTAGAAGGAGAGCACGCGTGGGGACTTCGGCTCCCACCCCGCCTGCTCCGGATCCGAGGGGCGTATTTGATCCTCCCAAACTGGGATCCATCCTCACACGCCGCGCATCTTTCGGGTCCTCCATGCAAGCTCGGCTGTTGATGTGTGACACCTAGGAGTGTAGTAAGGAGACGTTTACGCGGATCCAGTTAGAGAGGAAAAGTAATACGATTCAGGTACGTTTTTACGTTTTATTTCTTTTAATTTCCTGGAACGATGTGTTGGAAAGTCCTCTTTCTGTCTTTTTTTTTCCCCCTCGCCAGCCCAATCTTGGTTTAAGGACTGTTTAAAAAAATGAAAACTACCTGCTTTGCAAAATGCCACCTGATTCTTTGCTCCGTCTGTGGTAGGGGCCAATCCGTGAAGATATGCCATAGTAATAAGTGTATAACATTCGGTTTTTCAAGATATTGCAGACTCCGTTGGTTTGGTTGCAAGAGAATGAAAGCTATTTCTGAGCTCGCATGAATGAGGCATTTCCCGGTGTCAACCGCAAGGCTATTTATTACAATGCAGACTTTAATTCTTGTCAGTAAGGAGCTTAACAACATTGCTGTAATGTCTTGGCAGGCGTCAGATTCATTGAAAGGAATTAACAAGAACTTTAAAAACAAAATAACCTGCACAGAACCTTTTTTAAAATTAAATTTGGACTTCTCTGGATTTCTTTAAGGGAGGATCTTTATTTTGTTATGGCTTGTTGCATTTTTTTTTAATATAGATCTATCCAAAGATCCAAGTGGACAGAAGAGCAATTTCTAAACAACTCTACACTAACTTCAAAGGATATCTGAAACTACCTTTATCTTTCATTTTTCATCCCCTAAGACCATCATCAGCTGTCTTATGTGACAGTCCTGATAAATGAAGGGGGGGATAAATTAAGAATGAATTTAAAATATTCACACATGCTGGTCATCTGTAAAAAGATTTGTCATCTATTAATGACAAATATGACATTAAATGAGTGCTTTATAATGCAAGACATGGAAATCAGTTAATCACCAATTTAAATAACTTCTATATTTCATGGTACGGTATCTAAGGTTTTGGGTTGGGGAAGAAAAATTGAGGCTAAAAATAATTATTAGAACTTTTATTTATTTAGTACCACTTCTCCAAATAACTTGGAGTGAAATAAACATTCCTTTTCCTGACAGCCCAGTCAATCTAGAGACTTCAAAAGGGACCAGAGCTCTATTCTTTTACAACTACACCAACATTATAATCCTACATCATTCCATGCTCATATAACTCTTAAATAAGAACTGCCAAGAATTTGAAAGCTCCTATTCAGGATCTTGATGGGAAATCCAGGTGGTTTTTTTTTTTACTATTTTAACTAATTTAAGTTTCAAAATACTATTAGGAAAAGAATAATAATCCTACAGCAAACAGCACTCCTTAGTAGCACTGATGATGTTACCTAGTTAGGGTAATGAAACATCTGCAAGAAAACAAGCAAGCTCAAAGAGCACCAAGGACCCCCTCAATCCTATAGTTTGGAAGGAAGGAAGAAACCACAGCTTCTGCACCTTGCACATTATTGTACCTGGAACTGAAGGTGCATTTACATTTTTTTAAGAAATTAAGTTATTGTTTTAATAAATACATCTCATTGACATTAGTAAGAGGGAAATCAACAAAGCAAACATTCTAAAGAAATGAAGGCTAAGATTCTTAATCTGCCTGTTCTGTTTGATTAAGGCACAAATGGCCCCAGAATGACAGTGAGCTCTTTGATGTCATAGAATTGCAAGCTCTAGTTTTTAAAATACTTGTATCAAGAAAATAACTCATCCAAACAGAACATGGAGATTTTCAATATAATAGTTTATTGCACTCTTATTTTCCATTAAACTAATTATAATCTACTTAAGTAGCATTATAAAAACAAAAAAGACAAACCAGAATGAAACAGAAGTTGTCAGGGGCAAGATGAGGCGTAGCTTTTGTTCCCTATAAAGGTGGAGGAAAGTATGTTTCACTGTTTTCACTGTTGCTGTTGCTTCTTCAACAGGACAGTTCTCTTCTTAAACTCCTAATTCTTTGAGGCTTAATTTTCTTGGAAAGATTGATGTATTTGTCAGCAAAAAAACAAATTGCATGCAGATTTATGATTACTTTAAAAATAAAACTGTGGTTCATCAAGCAGAATGTTCAAATTCCAGTTTTAGTGGTATGTCAAATTCCAGATTTTAATACTATTCCTGATATTTAATACTATTTTTAATACTATTTAATACTATTCCAGATATTTAATATTATCCTTCTATTCCCTGCTACATATTCACTAAAAGCAAAAACCTTGCTAGGAATGTTTAAAGGAAAGTGGAAGTATAAGTGGTCCTTGGTTAATGACAATTCCTTCAGCCACCATTCAAATTTATTGAGCTGAACAAACAGTATTTATCCCTGGTCCCCAAAGATATAGTAATTGCAGCACCTCCTGGGCCAAATGGTCAAAGCCTGTGTGCTTGGCAGCCCACCTGTGCTTATTACTGGGTGCAAGGGTGCTTCCTCCCATCCACTAACTCCTCCCCCATTTCCCCTCCTTTGACCACTCTGCACTCTGCACTGTAGCTTCCTTATGCTCCATTCATCCTGCTGCCTTGCCCTCTTCTGGACATCCACTCCACTTGCAGTTCCCAACATCTTCACCATCTTCTTTCTCAAACTGCTTATACCTGGCCTGATGCTTAGTGAGGCAGCTGTTTGGCCATGCCAGTCCTTTTTCCCAAGGCCACACGGGGCCTTGTCTAAGTTATGTACGACCTGCAGGATCATAGAGACTTCGGAATGGCAAGGAGAGTAGATCAAGGGCAGAAGGACAAGCAAAGCACAGGATGGCCAAAGGGGCAGATGGGTTGAAGAGGAAGCTTTTGTGAGGCTTAGGGCTGGGAGAGACCAAGCTGGAAATGGCTTGGATTGGGATGAGTCCTTGCCTAAGGACTGCTGGAATTGCCATCACTAAGCAATATGGTCATGTGACATGCTTTAGAACCATATCACTTACTTGGGTTCAGTGGTAGGATTCAAAAATTTTCAATTTTGAATAAATTTTTTTTGTGGTTTTGTGGATGTGGTTTTGTGGATGTGGTTTTGTGGGTGTGGCAGGGGAAGGATATTGTAAAATCTCCATTCCCTCCCCACGCCTGGGGGAAGGTTACTGCAAAATTCCATTTCCTCCCCACCCCACTAACCTGCTTTATAGTTCCCTTCTCACGTGCAGGGCAACCAAAGAAGACCCAGCTGATCAGCTGGGTCAGCTTGGGAGGCAGAGAATCAATGGGGGCGGGGCCAGTCAGAGGTGGTGTTTGCCTGTTCTCTGAACTAATCAAAATTTCCACTACCGGTTCTCCAGAACTGGTCCAACCTGTTGAATACCACCTCTGCTTGGTTTCCAATTACCATCATCATTGAAGACTAATGCTTATGGGTATTTAAACTGCTGTTTGTTTGTTTTTTACCTTGTAAAAGTAACCCTTATGGCAGCCTTCTCCAATCTGCTGTTCTTTAGGTGTGTTGGACTGAACCTTCCCATTTGTCCAGATGATAAACCCCATTCTGGCTGGGAATGGGAACAGTTGCAATCCAAAACATCTGAAGGCTGAAGGTTAAATGTGTAGTAGCTTTTCTGTAGAACTGTGAAGAAAAAGTCCAAGCAGCCTGCTCAAAGTCACAAGCTCTTGATGTGCCAACTTAATCTGATGTTTTCTGTTGTGTTATTTTCTAGAGTATTTTTTGTTCACACTTGACTGGAAGGATGGTCGGTTTAAAACTTTTGTTACACAAGATGAAAAGAAGAGTAAACCATCCCTATGAAGTCAGAGTCCTCTTTGGGTTCCTCTTGGCTGTCTTTCCTGGCAGCAGTGCCTGTCCTAAGTTTTGTGCTTGCTATGTACCGACTGAAGTCCACTGCACCTTCCGGTATCTTACTACCATCCCATTGCAGATCTCCCAAAACGTGGAACGCATCAATTTAGGGTAGGTTTGCATGATAATGCTGAAATCCTGACGTTAGTAATGCTGTACTAAAATTTATTTTACAGTTTCTCAGAACTTCCCTTCTCCTGTGAAAGGGGCTTCTCTTGTTCTACTTTTTTTCAGGCTGCTTAATAATTTACTTCAATTTTTATTTATTTATTTGTATCTACCCCACCTTTAAGGATGCAGTGGCTCAGTGGCTAAGATGTAGAGCTTGTCAATGAGAAATCTTGTCAGTTTGGCAGTGCTAATCCCTAGCATTGCGTAATAAAGTGAGCTCCTGTTACTTGTCCCAGCTTCTGCCAACCTAGCAGTTCGAAAGTATGTAGAAATGCAAGTAGAAAAATAGGGACCACTTTGGTGGGAAGGCAACAGCATTCTGTGTGCCTTCAGCATTTAGTCATGCCAGCCACGTGACCATGGAAACATCTCTGGATAGTGCTGGCTCTTCAGCTTTGTAACAGAGATGAGCACTGTCCCCTAGAGCTGGAAACAACTAGTACATAAGTGCGAGGGGAACCTTTACCTTATCCCACCTTTATTATTTTTTACAAATAACTTGAGGTGGTGAATATGTCCCATCAAATTTATCCTCCTATTTTACCCCCAACAACCTATGAGCTAGGTTAGTTGACAGAAAGTGACTGGCTCAAGGTCACCCAGCTGGTTTTCATGGCTGGGATGGGACTTGAACTTACACTCCCCCACTTTCTAGTCTGGTGCCATAACTATTAGACTAAATGGGCTCTCTTAATATTTTTGAGCTTACTTGCTACTCTTTGATGGTATTGTATGTTAGAAACTGTGGTGGCACAGTGATTAGAATGTAATACTGCAGGCTAACTCTGTCAGTGCCAGGAGTTTGATCCTGACCATCTTAAGGTTGACTCAACCTTCCAACTTCCAAAGTTAGTAAAATGAGGACCCAGATTGTTGGGGACAATATGCTGATATTTGTAAATCATTCAGAGAGTGCTATAAAGCACTATGGAGCAGTATAAGTCTAAGTGCTATTGCTATTTTTTTTTCTATTATCCATCATTCTTACCCTTCTTATCATATTATACCTTCTAGAGTAGTTGCCTACTTTAATTGAAGGAGGCTCAGATTGCTAGAGAGATACTGGAACCTCTTAACTAGATAATAATGTTTCCAATTACATTACAAGAAGGTGGCTTTGAAACCTGCAGGAAAAGCAAGCACCATTAGAAACCATGAAAGTAGCTGTTTTTTATGGGAAAATGTGGTAACTGAAAAGTGCAATCTTGTTATCTAAAAAGTCACAACTGTTTTTAAAGAAAGCAGTTAGTTATTATATTAATACTGTCCTACACTAAGAGGCAGTATGTGACTGGTTTCATCCTTACTATGAATTGTCAAATGCAAACAGTCAGATCTTGTTCTATTTTGGATCTTGAACAGTGGAGGGACATCAAACTCTCTTTTTAAAAAAATTTCATCAGTTTTCTTTGTCTTGGAAAAATTAGAAACAGCATCTTGTTCATCTCTTTTAGTGATAATTGATAGGAACAAAATTATGACTGCATGGCAGTAAGAAATAGTAATGAGAACAGACTAACATGTTCACTATTATAAAACTTTTTCAGAGCAAAAAACCTCCTGGCATTAATCTAGAATTGATTAATTTGCCTATTGTGATAAATTAAAACACATGCATTCAAATTCTTTTTTATGCCTTTCATGGTAAAGGATTTTTAGACAAGTAGAAATTTTAAAAGTTGATAATATTTTGTATATACCTTTGCAAATGATGATTGCTGGCTATTCACAAAATTACTACATAATGTGTGTGACAGTCACTAAACACTGGGGAAAAAAACTAAGTTTGTTGATTTCCACCTTTTCTTGCTCAAGGATTATCATCAATCCAGTTATTCTTTGTCTTTTTTCTGGGTGAGTGGATATAGTTCCAAGCATGGCACAGAAATATAGTCATCCGTTTCATGAATCCGATGTGTGAGGCACTTGGCTTTCTTAATTCAGATGCTGGAAAAATAATGCTTGAAATTTTGAAATCCAGATTACAACACTACATGGAATCAAACTGTCAAGTATATAAATCAAGTATACAAACTAGATTTAGAAGATGCAGAGGCTCCCAAGTTTTCAAACAACTGGTGCATAATAGAAAAGCCAAGGACCTTCCAAAAACTTTTTTCCCCTCTATTAATTATATGAATGCTTTTGACAATGCTATCCACAAATTGTAGATGGCTCTTAAAAATGAGAGTGCTGGGGTCAACTCATCTACTTATTGAACCATTAACCTATTGATCAAGAAGCAACAGAACAGAACAGAACAGAGCAACTAAATGTTTCAGAATTGGGCAAGAAATGTTCCAAGGTTGTATACTGTCACCTTATTTACTTAACTTTTCATGAAGACTATATCATGAAAAAAGTTGGACTAGAATGACTACAAATTGGTGTGAAATGTGCTTACAGAAACGCCAACAACTTTATTTATGCTGGTGATACAGTTTGATGGCTGGAAATGAGGGAAGCCTAAGGAATCTCTTTTTGAAGATGAAAAAGAAAATGCAAAAAGTGAACTGCTAGTCAATAATTTATGTAGGAAACCTAAGATTATATTAATAGGTATGCCACTCTGATATAAACAAGTGGAGAAGAAGTAGTAGTAACATACTTTATGTTCATAGGATCAGTAATAAGACAGAAGGCTTCTGAGGTTGGTCATCAATGAAGATGCGGGTAAACAGACAGAAGGAATTATTTTTGTTTCTGCTTTTAACTATTGAAATAACTATTGTAGTTATTTCAAATAACTACAAATAACTATTGTATCAGCCCAGATTTAAAAATTTGCAAAGTTTTAGTTTTGCAAAATTCTTTAAATAATGTTTCATTTGTGTAAATAAATTTTCAGTAATTAAGATGAACAATATCCTCAACACATGTATTAAAGAATAAATCCTGTGCTGTTCCATGTGAAATTAAAATAAATTTATTTTGCTTGCTGGTTTGTTTTTACTCTAATTTCTGGCTTGTTTGGGAGAGTTTAGGAAACAAATCAGATTAAAATTATCTAGAGTTTAGTAGGAGTAGGTGAGAAACTGTTTAAATATTGAACCACAATTCTAGCAACCCCAGCTAGTGTAACTTGAGTAGAATAAAGTTGTGAGTTGTAGATTAGCTACATACATCTTGAAATCCACAGCTTCCTGACTCTGGGTTTAGTTTTTATTCCTGATTCTGATTTATGAAGCTTGAACTCAGTCATTCATAGGTAAGTCTCACAAGGATTTAAATGGTGAAACAATATAATTAAAAGTCAAAGTTCTGATGACATGTAGCCAGTTAAGATAAACCATATTTGTTTGGAAGAAGTATGCATTCTAAGCCATGAGCTGAACCATTTATTTTGCTTTTGAGAAAGAAGACAATATCAGAATACTTCTACACATCAAGTTAAGATGTGAGTTCTGGTAACTATAGTTTTCATGATGTTCATGTTGTCCTAGCTATATTGAATGTGGCTGTTCAAATTTTAGCTGGAGTCATCTCATACAATGGGTGGGAGGGAGGGAGGGAGGGAGGAAGGAAGGAAGGAAGGAAGGAAGGAAGGAAGGAAGGAAGGAAGGAAGGAAGGAAGGAAGATAATGATGAAACATTTTTAGCAGATCCCAAGGAATGTTGACTCAAATTTAGTGTGCGATAATGTAAGCTTACATTTTGTATAAAACATTTTAAAATATTTGGATATAACATTTTAAAAATGTTGACCAAGGGAAATCTAAAGCCCATCATCTCCCCCACTGTTGCAATGTTATAGTTAACATTTTCAGATCAAAGCAGTTATAGCATCTGTTTAAAACTTACATATGCAAATCAGCTAGCAAAATCATCTTTGTCAGTGAACCATAAACTGAGGCTGCTTTGATAATCAGCTATATTTTATTGGTCACTCAAATTCAGCAGTTTCTCTGTGACTTTGGCAGTGAACAAATATTCAAGCTTTTGGAGGTCTGCTGGAATTTACAAACATGAAGCAACAGCAAGAAAGATAGATGATCACTGTTCATGCATGCCTTTAGTGTTTATTGTGTATCGAATAATTCCCCTCTATTTCCTAAGATGCAGAGAAGTCAGGAAAGGAATAGGTTTTCCTGACTTCTGAATAGGCTTATTCCTCATCTTTTCATTTCACAAATAATATAGAAACATAACTCTGAATCTGTATATAATGCATAGAATGTATGGAATTCTCCCATGTGTTATGCCTCATTATCTATAAAAGGGATTTTTGGAACAGACAGTATCCAGTACTTGTGGGGGTGGGGAGTTCCAGAGCCTATGATTTATTGTTGCTCATAAGAATCTCTTTCAAGATAGATGATCTGTTTGTATGCAAGTATTCTCATCAACAAGAAACCATAGGAACAAGCTGCCAGCTGTACCTGCAACAAATCGAAATTATTATTATTTATTAAATTGTTATTATTCTTGATTCCAATAACTGTAATTACCTAGACTTGAAACTGGAAAAGTCTTTTATCATTCCAGAGGAAAGTCTGGAACTCCCGTCCAATTCTCCGGTGGAGAAATTGTCTTTTTATAACAGCATGTTTTACCTGATAAATTGATTTTTTTTGTCTTTAAATATGTTCAATTTGAAATAAGTTTTTAGCATGCCTTGGTGTTTTTATTCATTATCTTGTAAAATACATTTTAATTATTTATTTCATTTATATTGTCATAGTATAACATTGTCAGTTTCCATTGTGTTTTGCTACTACTGATCAATCTCAGCCTCATGAAACCCTCACTATGACAGCCATAAATGAGTGATTGAACCCTCACCATCTGGAAACACCCTGATTTTGAATTCAGGTAGTCCTTGACTTAAGGACCACAACTGAGCCCAAAATTACTATTGATAAATGAGACATTTGTTACATGAATTTTGCCCCATTTTATGACCTTTCTTGCCACAGCTGTTAAGTGAATCATTGTAGTAGTTTAGTAAATAACACAGTTGCGAAGTGAATTTGCCTTTTCCATTGACTTTGCTTATCAGGTTGCAAAATGGGATCTCATGACCTCAGAACACTGTAATTCTCATAAATATGAACCAGTTGCCAAGGGTTTGAATTCTGATCATGTGACCATGGGGATACCACAATGGTTGCATGAAAAACAGTCATAAGTCATTTTTTTTCAATGCCATTGTAACTTCCAACAGTCACTAAATGAATTGTAAGACGAGGACTTCCTGTATTAAAGAGTATTAAGAGTTTAGGTTCTAAGCATTTTTCTAACTCTTCCATTTATATGTGTTCATGATGGTCTGATGGTACTTTGTTGCAATGTAATTTCATAAATGTATTATATATGCAATGTTTCATTGTTTTTATTATCAGAACACATTGGGAGGAACAATAGAGAAATTGTCTAGATTTAACACTGATTAGGTCATACCCAAATGCATGATAACAAGAGTCATATTTTTCATTTATTATTGCTTTGATCAAAGTATTTTCAATTTTAAATTAGAAAATTTAATTAGTCTGCTTAAACACCTTCAGAACACTCTTATTTTTGTCTGTTTAACGTCTAAACTATAGCTGACTAACTAAACCCAGATATGGAATGAAATATTTGTTACAGTTACAACAATTTGGTTAAACTGACTGAGACAGATTTTTCTGGCCTGGAGAAACTGGAATTGTTGATGTTGCACAGTAATCAGATACATACAATTCAAGACAAGACATTCTCTGATTTACATTTGTTAAAGGTAAGATTAAGCTGGAAATTGTTTATGACTGATTTTGTTTAGAGTTGGCAAAATTTTGCCGTCAAACCTGTTGTTAGGTGGAAAAAATACAATGGTTCTGAGGAGTGTAAGATGTAAGTTTATTACACTCTATTCACCTTTCATTTTCATCACTCTTCTCATTGAATAAATGGCTACAATCCAAAACATATTTGATAAAAACTAAGACTCACTGATAGTAATTACAGGTTCATGCATAGGTTAAATATGGTTTAACCACAATTTATTGAATAACCACAATGTTGGGATATACAACATACTCAAGTCAAAATCAATGAAACCACACCATTTAGTATAATGTGTGAATTGAGATCATATTCTATTGTGTTAGTCTGAAAATTATTTTTAGAAGTATTTGAGTTACATGTAACTTCAGCTTAGATTCCTTTTCTTATTCTCTTTTTTATCAACAGATCTTAAAGATGAGCTATAATCAAATAAGAGTTATTCAAGCAGACACATTTCATGGTCTCATGGCTTTAGTGCGTTTGCACCTGGATCATAATAAAATTGAATTTGTAAACCCAAAAGCTTTCTATGGTCTCACATTGCTGAAGTTAGTGCATTTGGAAGGAAATTTACTGAAACAACTTCATCCAGATACGTTTGTCACTTTGTGGTACCTCAAAGTGTTCAGAACATCTGCCATAAAGCATATCTACCTTTCAGACAACTTCCTGACTTCTCTGCCACAAGACATTTTCTCATATATGTCTGAACTTGAAAGTCTCTATCTTCATGGAAACCCTTGGACTTGTGATTGTGCTTTGAAATGGTTTGCCAAATGGGCAGAAAGACATTCAGGTATGCATTGTCTTTTTATAAATTGCAAGAATATACCTCAAATATCTGCTGGTCTTATTCACAAAGATTGCAGTAATTGACAGGATGCACAAAAAATATACTTTAAAATATATTCGAATAAAAGAGAATATATGTAATTCATGGTTGAACTATGGAATTCTTGGTGCTCTCTGAGCTTGGCTGTTTGCTTGCAGATCTTTCATTACCCAGTTAGATAATATCAGTACTAATGAGTATGGGGTTTGCTCGACAGGCCATAGTAGCTTTCTCTGCCATTGTTAGTGTGGTGTGGTTTCCTCTTTGGTAATTCATTGATTAGAATATTGTTTTCTTGCAGACTGGCTAAAAGTAAAAACACTATGGAATTCCTGGAAATTTGTCATTAAGACAAACCAGCCATCAACAAACACATAAAGATAAACCATATTTATACATTATTCAAAGAAAAAAGAAAAAAAGAAGGAAACTAAAAGATCAAAACAGAAGCAGACAAATATCCAAATTTGCAGAAGCAGACAAATATCCAAATTTTCTAGCAGACAAATATCCAAATTTGCAGGAATTAACATCAGATAACACCAGAAAATAATATCCTATTCAAGAAACTACTAAGGAAAAAAACTACACCACTACCAACACTAACAGAGCAGGCTATAGTATATAAGCAGGAGTAAACCCCACAATCACCTGCATTGATGATGTTACATAGTCAAGCAATGAAATATCTGCAAACAAATAATCAAGCATAGAGAGAGCATCAAGTATTCCACAAAAATAAGATTCTTAAAGTCTGCTTGCACAGCTAGAGGGAGCACCTGGTGGGATGTCACAGGATACTCATCTCATTTTCTTCAATGTTTTTATTAATGACTTGGCTAATGAAGTAGAGGAAATCTTATTAGATAACACAAAACTAAGTGAGAAATCTATTACCCTATAAATCAACATGAGATGAAAATGAATTGAAAAAACTACAGTGATATTTAGCTAAGCCATGTAGACGGTTCTTCACTCAGGGAAAAAATAGAAAATATACTTGACTCTGCTATAGTAAAGCAGAACTGGGCAATGTTTGAGTCACAACTCAGTCTGAACTTTCCAGGGATAATGGTGATGGTGATGACAGAAACCATCGGTGAATGTAGTGGTGATAACAAAAGCAGCGGGGACAAACCTTGTCAGACAGTTTTGGGAGACTGAAGAGACAAATAAAAATGTGTTTAAAAGAAAAAAATTGAGAACAAAAAATGTTATGACACAACTTGTAGTTCCAACTCTTGAAAACCTGTAACAACAATCCAATTTGCTATTTGGGGGACAGTTTGGGATTTGCAAGGGTTAGGAAGGCAGCATAAGTTTCCCATTTATTTTTTTACTCTATCCTACTCAGAGGAGGAGGAGCAAAAGAACAAAATATATTACTGAGATTTGAATATATGGCTATGAAATGTCAGTAGGGTAACTTGGAATGCTGTTCACCTGCAACATAAGACATTTTGGGCTGGCCCGACAGTTAAAAGTGACTGTAAAATGGGCAGGAATAATGGTTTTAGACTGGAATAGTGCAAGTATGCTTTCAAAAATGGGAAATAACTAATTCAAAATAATTGCTTTGAGGAAAGAATACAGATACACACACACACACTCATATAAACATTGTTGGATATTTTCAAGAATCTGGATATGCATTGCTTGAAAGTGTTTAACAGTGGCATAATTGTCCTATACATCCAAAATTGTAAATTCAACCCCATTTCTTTTTCTCCATCAATCAACTGAGAAGTGATACGTTGTGAAGAAAGATTTAAAGCATTCATGCCCTCAAACTTCAGAATAATAGTTCCATTTGTTTTTCAGTTTTTCCATTGTATCCACTCTTCTATATAACATAATTATTTATGTGAAGAACTAGGACAAGAACAAGAGCACTGGAGTAAGATGGAAATTTATTAGTTTCCAACTTCAGAATAAAATACAAATAAGTTCAGTAAAGTTTGCCCAGTCCTATGTTTTCCTTCAGATATCTGTATCAAAGGTCCTTCATTTCCCAATTACTATTTTCTCATGTTAAGGCCCTGTCACACTGGCCGACGGATGCAAAACATTTGTAAAAAGGACACAGAGGACGAGAAAAATGTTCCAT
>BHFT01045364.1:92138-110618 GCA_004320025.1 Laticauda laticaudata | reverse complement strand
TACAGCAAAGATTTAAAATATTTGATTGTAA
The DNA here is from genome assembly GCA_004320025.1 of Laticauda laticaudata. NCBI lineage: Eukaryota > Metazoa > Chordata > Lepidosauria > Squamata > Elapidae > Laticauda > Laticauda laticaudata. Next base: position 110,587 of record BHFT01045364.1, on the reverse strand, counting down.
ATGTATTAACAGAAGCTAGGATTGTACCGTATATACTTGCATATAAGCCAACTTTAGAACGCTTTTTTTTCCCCCTAAATTTGGGGGTCGGCTTATACACAAATAAATCTGATTTGCTGGAGCAGCGACTTAGCGTGGCAGATTCGCGTAATGAGAGTCTTGGCTCTCATCGCGCGAAGCTGCTGCCCGGCGAAGGCGATGAGAGTCTTCACCGGGCAGCGGCTTCGCATGATGAGAGCCAAGACTCTCATTGCCTTCGCCGGGCAGCGCCTTGTACAGTCAATCAGCTGGGAGACTCGATGGGAGGTGGGGAAGCAGCGGGCAGCGGCTTCGCCGGGCAGCGGCTTCACACGATGAGAGCCAAGACTCTCATCGCCTTCACCGGGCAGCGGCTTGTACAGCCAATCAGCTGAGAGACTCGATGGGAGGCGGGGAAGCAGCGGGCAGTGGCTTTGCCGGGCAGCGGCTTCGCGCGATGAGAGCCAAGACTCTCATCGCCTTCACCAGGCAGCGGCTTGTACAGCCAATCAGCTGAGAGACTCGATGGGAGGTGGGGAAGCGGCGGGCAGTGGCTTCGCCGGGCAGCGGCTTCGCGCGATGAGAGCCAAGACTCTCATCGCGTGAAGCCACCACGCTAAGTAGCTGCTCCAGCAAGTCGCCACGCTAAGTCACTGCTGCAGCCCTCGCCTGGCCCNTATAAGCCGACCCCCAAATTTGGGGGAAAAAAAAAAGCGTTCTAAAGTCGGCTTATATGCGAGTATATACGGTACAAAAGTTGCAGGTTGTCCGATCTCCATTTATGGCCTTCCCAGCCAGTTTCCAATGAAGTCAATGTGGAAACTGGCAGGAAGTCGCAAATCAGTCACCCATGCTCAATGACCCATAATATTTGTTTAATGACTGCAGTCAAAACTGAAGTTGTCATCACTATGCTGTTAAGCAATGGAGTTGCTGGTCCCTATTGTAAATCACTATGTGAGGACTATCTGTATGTATATGAATCAGCTGAAAATGCATTTTAGATGCATTACTGAGGTCTTATGTTAGCAAAACATGAACTATCAACCCTCATGACACTGATGACTCTGACACCCCAACTGCTTCTGAAATTCTTGGAAAGCAGCTTGTTCCAAAATACACAGAACAAAGAATACATATGATCATCTTACCTTCTCCATATACTGTGAGCAGTTTGATTCTTGCATTAAATTTGAAGCTTCTTGTTTATAATACTCCCCTGTTTCGTTCAGAAAAGGGCACTCAAAAATTTCCTGATAAAACTAAATTGAGAAAGTTGGATCAAGCCCCCCAAAAAGACAAGAAATGCAACCAATATTTATCACTGTTTCCCATGACAGAAATAAAACTTATTTTTACCTTCAGAGGGAATTTTTTCTTATACTGTTCAACGTGAACAAAGGAGTTAATAACCCCATGGATTACTTTCTGATTTGGATCTTCTCCACAACGATCACTGAAAGATGGAAAAATAAAATTCTCAGAATTCATACTATTTATATACTATATTAAACCAGCGTTCTCAACTTCAGCAACCTTGGAATGTGTGGACTCCAACTTCCTGAATTCCCAACCATCATGCTTCTGGGGAATTCTGGGAATTTTACATCAACACTTCTCAAAGATGTTGTGATTGATAAACACTGGTCTAAACTCTAAAAATAATTATCCAATGATAAAACTATTGTTCACAGAGATTAACAGCTTCTTTTCAATGCTGAAGCATATTACACTCTGGAATATAATTTTCAAAAATACTAGTATGGATAAAAGACCCTGAGAAAATTGGAACTTATTTTGTGGGTGGAGGATCTCACTCAAATTCTTCACTATGTATTATAGTAGTTACAAAATAGTGATGAGTAGTTAATTCTCAAAGATGGAGAATTGTTTAAAGTACTTATGTCAAAAGTGATCTATCAAGGCAATCCTTAAAGTCTGATAAACCTAAAATCAGGAGAAATGAACTCTTGTTTCACTTATACCTAGGATTTGGCCAAGGAAATAAAAATGGAAAATTGTTGTTTTTTAATTCATTTGCAGTTCAGTAACAGTCTAGCTAAAGCTTCTGAGAATCCTTCTTAGCCAAGATAAGGAATATTTTTTCTTATTAAATAAACAATTGGAATAGAGAATATTTGGCAATGATATTGGGTTTTATCATGAGTTTTCCCCATTTGAGAGGATTTTTGGAGAAGGTAAACAAAAAAGAATACCCTAAGAAAGAAGAGAAAGATCTGTCAATACTTTTCTAGTTTTTAACTTTGTGTCAAACAGTGTAGGCTCCAGATTGAAATTAAGATAGTTACAACTAGTAGTAGTTACAATCACTATTTGAGGCAACAAGGAGGGCATGCCAGCAAATAAATCATCAAGAGAAAAGCTATTTCATCCATCAAAATATCCCCCATTAAGCATAGGCCAGAAGGAAAAGATAACTTTGATATTTAACAACTTACACTACACTTATATTGTTATACTGTTCTTTACACCAAGCAGGTTAAAATCTGGAATCAAGCAGCAGTCTAGATATAACTGAGTGGAAATAATGTATGGAATGGTAATAATAAATAGATAGCACATTGGCTTTTTCCTCAGACCCAGGGGTCTGAGGGAAAAAAAAAAAGAACCAGATGATTCTCAAAAAGGCAATAAATAAACACACTTGTCGAGGATTTCGGATTTAGACGTGAACTTGCTTTGGGCTTCCACACCAAATATGCTAGTAGATTGACTTCAAGACTATTTTAACTAATTCAGCTGATTCGTTATTTAAAATTGGTCATTCAAAGGGCAATTCAAAATTCATACTCTTATATGAGTTCTTTTCTTTGTTCTTTGGTGTTGTTCGGTTGCTAAATCATGTCTGATTCTTCATGGGCCATAAAATGCCAGCGCTTTCCAATCCTCCAGTGTCTCCTAAGTTTGCCCAAATTCATACTTACTGCATCAATGACACTATCTAACCATCTCACCCTCTGTTGTCTCCTTCTCCTTTTGCCTTCAATGTTCTTTTCTTACTCACAAACTTACTGCAAATTTACTCTTTCCACAAGTATTCCTTATCTCATTTGTCCTATCTACCAAAGCACTGACTGAACACCAGCTTTTGACATACTGTTTTGAATGCAAATAATTATCTAACTAGTCATGAATTGATCCTTTTCAACCCAGCAAAGTTTAATGCTGTGGGGCCATGGCCAATTTTACTTCCTTTCTATCTCCTTTCAAGCAATCCCAATCATTCCTGAATCAATGATGCTGAAATTGAAGCTGAATAATGTGCCACTCAATGTTTGGCTCCAAATATTAATACATGACATTTCCCCACATGAAATCATCTAAATTCACCCAAGTTGCAACGTTATTTAACTTAATTTTGATAACTCATTATACCATTAAGTCCTGAACTTGCTGCAAACCTGAATCTTCTACAAATCAACATTTGAAGATTTAGAAGTAGTTGTATTTGAATCTCCTTTATGTCTAGGATTTCTTTTTCTTTGTTATCAATATATAACTAAAATGATGTTCTCAGCATACCCAAGGCAGATTACATTAGAATATTTTACTTTTGAGTGGAAGAGCATGAGGCATAGTGCAGTTGCTGAGCATACAAAGTTCTACTACAATCTTTTAAATGTGATTGTTCTATTTCCACCAATACAACACATTTACGAAAGTAGAATGACAGATAGATCAAAATCAACCAGCCACTGAATACCACCAACAAAAAACATAAAAGATAAATACAAGAGGTTAGAAAGGAACAGACATCAAGAATTATAAACAGTCTCTCTTGCAAGCTACTGTAAACCTTTGCTGTAAGAAAAAATAAAGAACAGTGAAAAAAATGAGTGAAATATACTAGGAGCACCACTTCCATGTGTTCTATTATATTTCTATATAAAAGGAGGAAGACATATATACTCTTTTTCTTATTAAATAAATTCAACCTCAATTATTTCAAATTGATCTTACTTACACACCCACACCCATACCCACACCCACGCACCTCCTTTTGAGGAAGAAGTTGGATGGATGGATAGGGGGGGGGGGAAGAGGGAGAGAGATGGATAGATAGCCTCTCCTTCCTCAAAATACCTAAAATAATTATTTTTCACAAAAAAAAGTGTCCATACATATTTGAATAAGTAGACATTAAAAAAACCTGACATCTGTTTTAAATTTGATAATACTTGGGCTCATTTTTCTTATGTATTATATGTATTTATATGTAATACTAGATATAACCCAGGCCATAAATAAATATACTGAGATCATAAAATAATAATAAAACTTAAGAATACTGTGTTTCATCAACAAATTCTATATTGCAACAGATATTACAAATTAATGCCAGCATACAGTTAAACACAGCTTGTTGTAAACCAGCAGGAGTCATTTTTGCTGAATTCAGTGGTATATAATTACAAATAAATCAATTATCAGATGGCCTAGACTTGACTTTTCTATACAATTGCTAATTAGCTATAGAATATGCAAGGTTTTTATATTGCTGACACTCTAAGCCTTATCCTGAAACAAGGCTGACTGACAGAAGTAGCTGAAGCTTGTACTGCTGATCAGTTCTGTAACACATTCAGAATTTCAGAAAGGAGTCTAATCTGGGGTCAATCCTTTTTTAAAAAAAAACCATTTATACAATACTCTGTAAAATCTTTTAATGTGCCCAATTTAAAATAATTTTTAAATCACAAGAGCCATTTACTAATGGAATTATTTAAATATTCTATGCTAGAGTTATAAAAAAGATGGGCTTCAAGGTTCCAACAATGACTAGCGGAGTGAAAATATATAGAATAATAAAGTTGGAAGGGACCTTGGAGGTCTTTTAGTCCAACCACCTGCTTAGGCAGGAAACCCTATACCAGTGGTGGTTAACTGAGTGCCAAAACGGGAGCATGCACATGACAAAAAGGCACCTAGTGCTGAAACACACATGCCGGCCAGCTGTTCTTCATGCGTGTATGAGAGTTAGAAACCAGAAGACCAGGTGGCCAGTGTGCATGCACTTGTCGGGAGCTGCTCTTACAGTTTCCGGCGCTCCTGCATGTGGAAAAACCAGCTGTCCGGTGTGTCCCAGAACCTGGAAGACCAATGGCTGACATGCCCAGAGATATGGCTCTACGTGCCACTTCTGGCACGCGTGCCATCAAAGCTCTTTACCATTTCAGAGAAATGGTTACCCAATCTCTTCTTTAAAACTTCCATTTACAACTTCTGAAGGCAAGTTGTTCCACTGGTTAATTGCTCTAACTATCAGGAATTTTCTTGGTTGTAGGTTGCTTTTCTCCTTGATGTTTCCTCTATTGCTTCTTGTTCTACCTTCAGGTGCTTTGGAGAATAGCTTGACTCCCTCTTCTTTCTTGCAGCCTCTGAGATATCAGAACACTTCTATCATGACACCCCTAGCCCTTCTTTTCATCAGACTAGACATATCCAGCTCCAGCAGCCATTCTGCTTTAACCTCCAATCCCCTAATCATCTTTGCACTCTTTCTAGAGCCTCAACATCTTTATTAGATTGTGGTGACCAAAACTGGATGCAGTCTTCCAAGTATGGCCTTTCCAAGGCATTATAAAGTGGTATTAATACTTCATGTGATCTTGATTCTATCCCTCTGTTAATGCAGCCTAGAACTGTGTTGGCTTTTTTCGCAGCTGCAGCACACTGCTGGCTCATATTTAAATGATTATCCACTAGGATTCCAAGATCCTCTCACAGTTACTACTATTGAGCAAGGTACCACATATATTGTACCTGTGCATTTTGCTTTTCTTACCTAAATGTAGAACCTTACTTTTTTCACCATAGAATTTCATTTTGTTAGATAGTGCCCAATGTTCAAGTCTATGAAAATCTTTCTATATCTTAAGGTTATCTTCTGAGTGCTGACTATTTCTGCTAATTTGGTGTCATCTGCAAATTTGATGAGTTCCCCATCTATCCCCTTGTCCAAATAATAGATGAAGATGTTGAAGAATACCGGTCCTAAAACTTAGGGTACTCAACTACACACTTCCATCCATGTAGATGCAGTTCCATTGAGGAGGACTACATGCTGGGGTGATTGGTCAGCCAGTTTCGAATCATCTGGGGGATGCTGTCTAATCCACATTTTCCTATCTTATCAAGTAGTAGGTTATGGTTTACTTTACCTTACTGAAGTCCAATGGATCTAACATTCCCATAGCTTTTATTCATTAGAACATATTTCTTGACTTTATAGCAGAAAGCATTTGCTTTATTTAGGCATACTGGTAAATACTTGTAGTGAAAAGTTGGCTGTAATTATTTCAATCAAAATATACAAACAGCCTTGTATCTCACATACAGTTTGCATAAAATACAATTCTCATGATGTAATAAATGCATATGCATTCAAACAAGTTATTCTACGTAATACATTTTTGTTTTTTAAAAAAGCACTTACTTTTTAATTTCGCGGAGCAACATTCGAATGAGGACAGCCTGCAAGGGCTCAATCATTAATCTCTTCCACATATCAAGTGCTAGCTGTCATGGTATGATAAAAAACAAAGTCATTCATTCTTATTTTTTAAAAAAATGCTCAGTCTCAAATGCTTCAAAAACAGAGGGATACACTGAAAGGATACTAAATAGCAAAATAAAGTGCAACACTCTTCCTTTTATGAAGGAAATCTCCAGCAACTGAATATCTACCAAATAAAAACCTTAATGGTTTCCTGTCATTTGAAAAGAAGTGAAGGATTGTTTCCTTGTGCTTTTGTTAAACCCTAATAGTTTTTCTTTTTCCAACAAATTACTCTCCATTGACCAAATTGCATCTAACATTCATGAATAAGTAGCTCTTTGGAATTGAGGAATTATTTATCTGCTCATAGAAAACCTGGCATAAAATATAATGTCTAAACAGATTAACTGCAATATTTAGCAGATGCAGGTGCTCCTTGACTTACAACAGTTTGCTTAGTGACTATTTGAAGTTACAACAATACTGAAAAAAAGTGGCTTATGACCATTTTTTCACACTTATGACCATTTCAGCATTCCCATGGTCAGATGATTTACCTGTTGGATGCTTGACAACTGGTTCACATTTATGACGGTTGCAGTATCCCAAGGTCATGTGATAATCTTTTGCAACTTTCTGACAAGCAAAGTCAACGGGGAAGCCAGATGCATTTAACAACCATGTTACTAACTTAACAAAAGCAGTGATTCACTTAACAAATATTGCAAGAAAAGTTGTAAAATGGAGAACGACTCACTTAATAAATTTCTCACTTAGCAACATACATTTTTGCTCAATTGTGGTTGTAAGTTGAGGAATACCTGTACTTAATTCAACACTGCTTACATGGATATGTTTATTACTGATATACATTACTTCCATAGAGTATACATTATATATGTATAACAGCAGTTTCAATTCCTTGATAAAAAGGAAATATACTATATTACATGTGGTTTTTGAAAGACTATTTTGGTCCTATTCATACTTTCTTGGGAAAAGGGAAGATGGGGTATACACATAACTTTTAAGCACACTTAAAAGGAACTTTTAAAATCTAGGGCTGCATGAGGGAAATATTTTGTTTAACATACAGGATTTTAAGAAAGAGTTCAATGAAATGACTATTAATGTTGTACAATAATTAAACAGCCCTTGGTTTATTTTTTACTTTCAAAAAAATTAAAAACAAATCAGTAAATAATAGGAGTAGCAAATGGCAGGGACTCTATGAATGTTCTTTATCGTAGTAGAGTAAAAGATCTTGCAAGCCTGTTGGAGTTTTTGTATGTCCCATCTTATGGCAAACAAAAATGAAGTCAGCTTATCTTTAAGTTTTTTATTCTGCTTTCCACTTTCTGAAGGCTAATAATTTTTTTTCTGAGAGTCTCTCCTTAACAATTTGATCATTCCCTCCCTATTTCAAAGACCAGATTTATATCCCTTATTGTCTATTTGTTCTATGTATAATATCTCTCTGACATGCTATGAACAGGTATCAACAAATTCTACAACTTTGGCTGGTTTATGGCTCTCAGAAACCAGTATAACTTAGTTTTGATTTAATCCCACTGACTGCAATGGAATCCTATCTATTACTTTTTGTCCATGAATTATTCCTGACTCTATCTTCAACTAATTCCATTTGACTTTTTATTTCATGGGGGGAAAAATCCAAGGGGGAAAAAAACAATTTACTATTTGATGGTAGAAATGTGATATAGATATCATAGGTAAATAGATCTTACTGTTTCTTTTATAAAAATAAGCAAAGACATAAGATAGGTTTAAAGTTCATCTACCTCTAAAACAGTGCTTCTCAACCATAGCAACATTAAATTGTGGACTTCAACTTCCAGAATTCCATGATAGGTGGGGAATTCTGGGAGTTGAGGTCCAGAGTTTAATGTTGCTGTGGTTGAGAAATACTGCTGTAAATGATTAACTTTTTTTCACATAGGGTCCTAAAAAGGTCTCAACTAGCTCTATCCTTATCTACTTCTAATTTAAAAAGCTATTCTTTATTCTTTAAAATAAAGAAGCATTGAGTACATCACAACCATTAATTATACTTGCATTTCTGTTGTCAGAACCTGGCAGCCCATATTTGCTCCTTAAAGTTCACCCTTCCTATCTAACTACATAAATTTCAATTTCTCTCAACAAGTAAATCAAAACCTAGTTAAAAGCCAATTAATAGCTGCAAGTGTCTATTAAGGAAAAGAATAAAAGCAAGCTTTGTTTTCTGGACTGAACAAACTACATGATTTTGGAAAGTCAGAAATTATCTTAATGGATGATTAGGTGGTCAGAAAATATGTATGTTACAGTTACTTCTCCAAAGTTCTTTTCCATACTACTTACTTCTCCAATCTCCATCAATGGTTCACTCATATCCACACCTCCATAACCATATTGAAGATCAGCTTCAGTCAATTTGTTCTTTTTAATAAACTGCGTATTGAGGTATCTATGGTGGAAAAATTTCTTATTCAGATATTTTATAAAACTGTTCTATTGAAAAGAAAATAACAGGAAATGCACAGTATTTTTTAAAATCAATTTTAGACCCAAGGAATATGTATGTGCGTAAGATGATGAATGTCTACCATGTTCCAAGCTTGGCTGGCACTCAAGTTTTGCCTGATTTCCTGGAGAAATCAGTTGACAGAGAGAGAGAGAGAATAAAAGTATGATACAAACTTACAATTACTGACAACTCTGAACTTTCAGCCTGTGGTTCTAGTTCTAATTAAGGTTTCCCACAGGTAAACTGACCTTATAGTGAACATTATCTGGTAGGGGGACTGCCCCCTGTTGGACATGGGAAGATGTAAAACTTGATGTTTTCAAGTTTAAAGCCGTTTTAAGGCAAACTGTCATGTAGAGATCTTGAAGTTTCCAGCCTGTTTAAGATACCCAAGAGCAGACACTTCTGTCTTTTAATGAAAACAAATGAAAAGGCAGAAGTGTTAGGACTGTGATGGCAAACCTATGGCACGTGTGCTGGAAGTGGCATGCAGAGTCACTTCTGCCGGCACGCAAGAGGTCGCCTTGAAAAGCCTCACTGCATATGCGTGCATGCTGCCTGCCCAACAGCTGATTGCCGGGTATCTGGTGCGCATGTGTGGGGGGCGGGGAGGCACAGGAGACGTGCATGCATGGATAGAGATGCACGACGTGGGGTGTATTTGCATGCGCAGAGACTGGGGGCGCATGTGCATTGCCTTCTGGGTGCTGGCACATACGCGTGAGCGCACACACAATTTTTGGCATGAGAGCTGAAAAAGGTTAGCCACCACTGTGTTAGGCACTAGAAGAGACTGTTGGCGGTTGGCTGGTATTGCAAGTGTACTGCGTGAATCTAAGTATAGCAGGAGGAGGAACCTGCAACTCAGGATCCAGCATGATCTGAAAGAGAGCTCAATAGAGTAGACTGGTTGGTAGCAAAGTTTGAAGAATTAGTAAGGGCAGAGCAGGTAACAGTTTTATAAGGATGCACAAAATAACTATGACTTGATAGCTTGACAAAGGTGCTGGAATTCGAAACTATGCAGAAAAGCATTTTTCCCCTCTTTCTCTTCTCTAGACTAAATACAAGCTAGAGAGTAAATGTACTTAAACTGTTGACTGGCATGAGCATAACAAACCTATAACAAGATTCCCTTCTGTGAATGAGAGGGAGAAAAAGAAATAATTAAAAAGCATTAAGAAAATGTGGAGTTTGATATGAATTACATACATCCTCTTTTACTGAAAAGTATTTGTTAACCAATAAAGGAGAATAATTATAGCTCAGGTTCAAATGACAAACCCTTGGTGTTCTTTGAGCTTGGCTGGCTTTTTTTGCAAAAGTTTCAATGCCCAAACTGGTGACAACACTGGCACTGTTCATGTTACCTAGTTTTGGTAATGAAAGGTCTGCAAGAAAACAACCAAGTTCAGAAAGCACCAAGGACCTTTTAAGCTAAGGCAGTATCTCTCAACCTTGGCAACTTTAAGATAGTGCTTCTGAACCTTGACTGGCTGGGGAATTCTGGGAATTGAAGTCCACATATCTTAAAGTTGGCAAGATTGAGAAACACTGAGCTAAGGTCATGGTATCTATCAGAAATAAACACATTCTTCTAAAAGCACTGTAAGAAACAAATACTATAATTTTAGAGAATTGTGCAGATATGTCTCTAAAAATCCTGTTCCATTTTCTATCTGCCACCAAACACACACCAGGTATGATGCAAAAAAAAAAGAGAGAGAGAAAGTTTCCAGATGGACTGTGGTCCTATTTTGTTTTATCAATATAATAGCAGGAGTGGGAAACATGTGGCATGAATGAAATAAATTGTCGTTTTGATATTATGTGATTAGCCATGTTTGAAAACCTTCCATTTTGTACATTTTGCAAGATTCTCCTCATGAAAATTAGATAGGCATGTTCACAACAAGCAATAAAACAATGGATCAAAACCATAACTCAATTAAGAGTAATCACATTTCCAAATTCTAGAATAAGTTCAAGATACATTTACCTGTATAAACAGTCCATATAGTCTGCCCCTTTACTGTATTCATCCCAGTTTCTATGATACATTACCAATATTTTTTCTTCAGAGTCCAAGACTTTCTATGGAAAAAACCAGAGAAAATAGATTAATTTTATTGTTCATGCTCTATTTTATTTGAAATGTAAAAATGCAACTCCCTGCATTATAAATTCAACTCAATGGACTATTTCAAACATTTAGGAAGTACCATAACATATTAACATATAACATATTAACACCTCTATATCTTGTTTAAAAAACAAACCCCAAATGATTGTTTTCTTCCAGCAGACTATAAAATAGCTTGCACACTACTTAATTCTGATGTGCAATATTAACATTTTTACTTTCCATAAATGATTACCTTGTGCAAATGGCGTACATGATTTTCCAAAAAAGTTTTAGTTTCCATATAAAGTCTCTCTCCAAGAGGTTCGGGATAGGCCACACACAAAGCGTAAATGTCTCTGGGTATTAAGTCAAGGCTAAAATGTTTTATGTTTTTGTAACTCAAGTTCTAATGAAATATTGACAGAAAGGAAAAAGAAAACTAGTGTCTTACTGGAGTTTCAAAGAGATTGATTCATTGGCCTTTTCCAGCTTGAAGAGTCATGATTTTCAAGCTTCTTTAGGGTGTGTGTGCGTGCACGTGTGTGTGTGTGTGAATTCTGTGATTTGCTGCCTCTCAGAACACCTTGGGGGTGGAAGGGAGAAGTTCCTCCAAAATAAAGCACTACAAGGAAGTAAGTGCAAAGCATCCATGTATTCATGGGATACTGTGTAGAAGTCCTTTGGACAGAATCTATGAAGGAAACTGTCTTCCAAATCACTGTTTTATAAGGACCAGATGATTTGTTCAAATCTAGAGCACAAGCTTGTTACTCACTAACCTACCAAATCTTGCTGCGGAATTTCAACAAGTGTGTTGGCATAGTTGCCTTCCTTGGGGCTAGAAAGCTTGATCCTAGAACTCAAATTTGGTCTTTCCTGTGTCAACTTTTTAAAGGGCTTACTTAGCATTTTAATGTGTTTTTTAGCCTGACTACATACCATTACTGTGAAAATACAATATAGAAGTGTATGTCTTCAAAAAAATTGTTTTGCTTCCATGCTAAGTTGAAAATCACACCCATTCGCAGTTTATCACCATGGTTTTAGATCACCATGGTTTTAGTTCCTAAAAACAACACCCAATTTTGTCAAAGAACTTGGAACAGCATTGAAAAAATATGATTGAAGAAAGGTATGATAAAACTTTTTTATAAACATTTGAAAGGTCATTAAATGTTTTCCTTTGTTGCAAACCACAGGCTTGAAACCACAGGAGCCAATTTGGCCTAGTGGTTAAAGCCTCAGGCTAGAGACCTTGAGGTCTAGTCCCACTGTAGGTATGAAACAGTGGGCCAGTCACTATCTCAACTCAATACACCTCGCAGGGTTGTTGTTGTGGGAAAATAGGAAAAAGGAGTATTATGTATGTTCACTGCCTTGAGTTTATTCATAAAGTAATACAGATAATATTAAAAAACCTAACAAATGAGGAAGGAAGATTTTCTAACCAAAAGACAAGAAAAAGTTACTAATACAATAGGCTGACAATGAGCCAATTAACAAGATTGATGGTGTTATTTATTGCAATGTTCAAATGGAGGTTAGACCTTTACCTAAAGGGCAGGATTTAAGTATCTGTATACAGATAGTCCTTGACATAAAATATTTCATTTAGTGACCATTTATAGTTACACAGGCACTGAATGAGGTGATTTATGACCATTTTTCACACTTATGACCATTACAAGGATCCCTGTGGTCACATGATTTATATTCGGATGTTTGACAACTGACTTACATTTATGACAGGTGCAGTGCCCCAGGATCATGTGATGACCTTTTGTGACCCTCTGACAAACAAAGTCAACAGGGAAGCCAAATTCACTTAACAACCGTGTTGCTAAGTTAACAATTGCAGTGATTCAATTAACAAATGTGACAAGGGAAGACATAAAACAGGGCAAAACTCACTTAAACAAATTTCTCACTTGGCAAGATAAATTTTGTGCTCAATTGTGGTCATAAGTCAAGGACTACTTGCACTCTCTTTCAATTGTAAGGTTTGAAAAATAGTGAGATAAATAAATAACGAGATTTTGTGAAAAGTGATTGTGTGAAGTCAGAGGCAGGGCAAAATCACAAGACCCTGTGCAAAAAGAAATGGTCTTATTTATTTGGCAATAAATAAATAAAGGAGAGGGCAGAACTGAATTTTAAAAGAGCTCCTTAGTGTGAAAAAAACCAACAACATTCTGAAGGTAACCTGGACCCAATACATAAAAAGTTATTATTTTATAATATTATTTTATAAAATGAAGTCATAAAACATTCAGTTATTTCTAGAAACAGACTTAGGTTGTCATACATCTGTTGGGAGGGTGGCACAAACATAGCAGGGCCAGAAATATCTCACTTCCAAAGAGGTTCAAACAGAGATGTGAAGGTCAAAAAGTAAGAGATAGTGAGTTACTGCTTCAAATAAAAGTGCTATGTGGCCTTCTATTGCTCTTTTCCAAAAGACTGAAAGCTATACCGGGATACACAATATCCAAAGCATGCTTAATCTTGGTACAGTTCCACAAGGAACATATCCTAATTTAAAGAGGGATTAAAATCTATGATAGTACGAAACACAGCTTCCATCTGATTAAAAAGAGTAAAACAATGAATATTTTAAAAGTAGGATTCAAGAAATTTTTCCCTAGATATGTACGCCACATTTAAATCTACAAAGCATAACTGATTTTTTCTACCTTCTTTCACAAAGATAATATATTAATTATCCATCAACATTTTTGAGAATATTCATTTTTGCTTTCTTTCACAAAGCATAGTTAAAAGAAACGAATGAATTAAGGTAGTAGTAATCTACAGAAAAAGCTGGAGACAGGAGTACAGGACCCTCCCTTTAAAGTAAAAATTCATACATGTCATTTAGGAAGACTCTTAAAAAGTTGGTACTAACAGAGACAATTGCTAGCTTCGCACATTGTTAGCCATGCTACCTGAAGTCGATAAAGCACAGCATTCTGCAACATATAATACACGAAGCTTAACTCATGATTTACAAATGGCTAGAATTATATAACATCTTACATCTAAAGAAAATAAAGGTGGCATATAAATTCCAGTTCAGCAGTCAGACTAGATCTATAGCTACTGATGAATAGTCCTTGAAAAAGATTTCCTGAACTTTCATTTCCTAGCTGTAGTTTTCTTCTGTTCCACAAAAAACTTTAATCTCCCTGTAATGTACACCCTCATATAATAAAATGAACTGCAGCTAGATTATATCCAACTCAGCACAACTCATTAGGTCAAGCACAAGTAATAGGTCATTTACTAACATATTGCCCTTGAAACAGAAGTTTACAAGATCCAAAACAGCTAGTGAGATGGAAGACAAGCATCTATCATTTCCTCTAGAACGTATGATTCTCTACTTCTAGCTAGTCTTTCTTCAAAATAATTCCAAATGAAAATCTGTTTTGTGCTTTTTGGTGGGACCAGAATAAAGCTTAACAGTAGTTCAAATGAGGTTAGCAAGAACAGCCAGAATAACTGGTGGGTTTGATTAGAATAATACTTTTCTTATTAGAACTTACATTTTCAATTCAGAACCGATTTGCATAGAATCATATACGAAGCATACTCTTAGTTTAGACATACTTACCATTCTTAGCAAATTATTAGATTTTGCTTAATCTACTGAATATACCTGGGGTGTCAGGGGTGCTTAAATCTGGCCTGGTGTGCTAGCCTGGAAATAGCAAAGTGGTGCCTCTGGCAGCCAAAATGGGCTTCTGGGGGGGCGTGTGCACCCCATCCCATTTTTGGTCTGGCCAGCTTCCCACAGCACTCTTCCAGCTAAAACAGGAACAGGGTCTTGCAGGAGGCATCCATCCCATTTCCCTCCTCCTGTGGCTGGCCCACGGAGAAGTACAATGCCCAGCCCTTTAAGAACTCCTATTTGACATCCCTGGCGTATTCCATAAATAATTATTAACGGACTCTATGTTATAAAATATATTGGTGCTAGAGCTGATGCTGAACATATTTTATTCAGCTCTGAATTCTGTAAAGAAATGAATTTCATTTAATCCTGTGTAATCAGTATCTGTCCTCTAACAAAAGGATACGAGAAGCGATCATTCCATGTTGCTCTTTCAACATAATCCAGCATAACAACAGCTTTAATAGTTGTGAGAAGCTTGTTCCATGTTTCATCAAAATCAACTACTCGTGGTTTCAAGGACATTGTGGGAAAGTAAAATGAATCTGCAAAAAAAAAAATCCAAATTATTAATTATATCTTCCACAAATATTCTATATATTTGAAATACCAATTTTTTTTTTGTTAAAATATCTATGTCAAAAACATTCTATATTGCTACTTCCTCTGGTACTTCCTCTGAACTTTCCTACTGAACTCTACCATTCACTGCCACTAAAAAGTTGCTGTTGAGCTGATAATTTATCCTTATTTCATATGATTATTATTACTGCCACCTGAATTACATACCCTAAGTCAGGGTAGAATATTTTGGCTGAAACTCAAATAGGTCAATTTCAAGGAAAACCTTTTAGGTGAAAGAAAGTATAAAAATAACATATCAAGAAAACTAGCTTATTTCTATTATAATAGATAATGGAACAGAATCTGAAGAGTAGGCTGGGTATTCTAAAGGTTTAATTAACACAAATAGCTAGACTACAGCTATTTAGGTACTCCTAAATTAACTCTTCTTATCACCAATTAAAACAAGACACAAAGGACAAATTGGTGAACCAGTTTTGACATGGGCGGTGATTTGTCATCATCAGTTCTTTACTGATCAAGTGTGACACACAAGGAATTTGTCTTTGGTGCATGTGCTCCCAGCGCACATAAAAAAAAAAGATACATTTGTTAAGAATCATAATGATAGTCACTGGGTACAAATAAGCAATCACATCATACTAGGAAACAATCAATATAAACAGTAAGGATGCAAGTAACAAAGTTGCAGTCATACAGTCACAAGTGGGAGGAGATGAGTGATAGGAACAATGAGAAGATTAATAGTAATGCAGACTAATTTGACAGGGTTGAGAGAATCATTTGTTTAGAAAAGTGATGGCATTTGGGGGAAAAACTATCAGTAATGGTTCATAAGTAGGGCTGGAGCACTTTTTATAAAAACCATTACATTACTAAAATAAGTACAAGTGATATATTTGTATTCATCATGTCAGCAAATTACTTTTCCCATAAGCTTTATAATCTGGTTGCCCTTCTATATCACAAACTCTAAACTAGAGCACAATCTTCTGTTATCCTCAGCATTGCGAAAGCAAAGTAAATATCCTCCGTCTGGTTGATATGGCATGAGGCCATCCTCATGGAGAAAAACACTATTGGGGGCGGGGGTTTATGTCTTTGAGATGTACGATTTAAATATAACTCTCAAACTTTTAAGTTCCGGCTAGTATTTAATCGTCATTTTCGCATCCTTATTTTTTTTGTCCTGGATCGACAAGTTAAAAAAAACAAAAACAAAAAACCGGCAGACACCCCTGAGTTGGAAGGCGATTTACCTTATATCTCATCACCGAGATTAAAGGGAATAACACGGTTAAAAAACAGCATTGGATCAGCCGGTTTTGCTTCAGGATCGTGCAAATCTTTTGCAACCCAGCCGTCCCCAGCCCACCCCAATACCCGATGAGGGCAGAAACAAATACACTGCTGTGGACTGGGCGATCCTGTGTGAATTTTCTCTCCTCGTCCACTAACGCACGGATGTGGTGGTTGCCTTGCGGGGTTCAGGGCCTGCTCGGTGCCTGTTTCCAACATCCACACCCGGCAGCCTTTAACGCCCTGCCGATTCCAAGGGACTAAAGACGGCGCGATTGTCAAGCGATCCGGTCGAAACACGGGTGTGTTGCACGCGTGTGTGTCTCACATACTCACATTGAACACCGACAGCGGGGAAAGGAGAAGCCAAGTGGTCGGTGATCGGCTAAGGGATGGGGGCGGGAAGAGGCTGCTGCTGACCAGCCGTGAACGAGGGGGGTGTCAGTGCAACGAAGACGGAGATAACGAAGAGGGAAATTAAGAGAGGCAGGGAGGCACCGGATCCTCCGGGGAGCGATGAAAGAAGATCTCGCGGAGGGGGGGGCGTTGAGGGAAGATCGGAGAAGGAATAGCGTCTCCCCCCCCCACTACCACACAAGCATACACCACCGTAGCCTCTTCCCTTTTGCTGTTACCTGGCAACAGGAGAGGCCTGGGTCAGCGTCACGTCGCGTCCCCACACCCTCGCCGGACCGTGTGTATCTCGCGCGCAGACTGATTTTCCAGACCCTCCTCACAGGGTTGCCATTACCCAGCCGCCACGGCTGCCCGTTGAGCCCCGCCCACTAGGCTCCCATTGGCTCAGCGCGAGCCGGGGGCGGGGAGGCGGCAGATGGGTCGAGACCATTTCGCCGCTTTCTGGGACGTCCTCCCAAGCCGAAAGACTGTCGTTTGTTTCCCCAGCCCCCCAACCCTTTTCTCAGTATGTCAAAGCCGTCCTGTCGGATAACGGTCCCTGGACCTAACTCCAATAATAACATGACCCCGTTCCATCGTTCTTTTTTTATTTTCCTTCCCTCCCAGACTGCGGGAGAGTTGGTTTCGCCTCGTATATGGGACACGAGAAGGGCCAAATAAGCACGCCGCAGCCGTTCCTTCACATATGAAGAAATGAAGCTTCCTCCGGCGTAGCAGAGGGGTTGGGTTACGCAGGCGCAGTCAGACTTTAACCTGTGCTATGGGGTTTCACTGCCTCAGGTGAGTCTCAGGTGAGAGCGCGCTGCTTTCCGGCCAGAAGGAGGGGGTGTGAGTCAACTACCGCTCCCTCTCTCTCTCTTATCCCTTTCTTTTGAGGGAAGCCTTTTCAGAATAGGTTAAAAAAAAATACCTGCAGAGAGAAGCAATAGCCCTGTTAAGTGCTGCCTCGGTTCCTCGATTTACTATATTTCGCTTTTCCCTCAGGAGCTCAACCACCCGCCTTCAGGTTTCTCCGACAAAAACCCTCCTTGAGGTGGTCTGAGAATGGACGCGGACATCGGATCACCACCCAGTGATCTTCTGCGGCTAAGGGGGGTTGGTGGGTGGCCTTAATCCGGGTCTGTTGAGGGACCATGGAATGCGCCTTATCGGAAACTGGCGGACTCGGACAGCTGATGAACGGGAGGGGGGTGCAACGTAATCGTGGCTCCGATTTCAAGATTGATTCTTTGGGCTTTTAGCTTTCTACGAACCTCTTCTCTTCCCCCCCCCCCCCCCCCCC
>BHFT01045364.1:44277-92133 GCA_004320025.1 Laticauda laticaudata | reverse complement strand
TCCCCCCCCCCCCGACCCAAAAGATCCTTGCTGAGATTTATCTTCCAAATATCAAAACGTTTGACAAGGTACAGAATCATATATAGTATTGGGAAACCTGTTTTGTGGGAAGCCTGGATAGAGGTGTTTTGAAATTTATGTACAAAACTGTCCCAGAAATCCAAATTGATAGGTGTGATTCCTGTAAATCAAGACCTCAGATATTTTATAATCCGTCCTCTAAATGTCTGTGGAGATTCTCAGTCATCTAGGTAGTGGTTGTCCAAAAGGTGCTTTTTTTTCCAAGAGCCAACTGGACTTTCTGGGTTTTTCTTCTCATCCAAGAAGCTTCTTCAGCTTTGAGAGAATGGTGGAGAATGGAAGGATTGATATTCCTTGCAGACAGCTGGTCATTTGTATTCTTTTAGAGGGTCATTGAGGAATAAAAATTATTTCATTCCCCACTATCCTGTCAGAGCTGAAGAAGCTTCTTGGATGAGAAGTGAAAGGTCTTCAAAGAAAAAACCAGAAAGTCCAGTTGCCCCTTGGAACAAGAACCTTTGGGAAAACCCATTCCCTACTTTTCTTTTCCTTTTGCTTTCAACAAATGCAGGAATAGGAAGGCGTTAAAGTGAGCGCTAGTTTTTAAACTTTATTTTTAGTTTAGGCCCTGACCTCTCCTGGTTCTAACACTGAGCAATCTGATGTATAAATGTTCCTCAAGATATGAGATTGGCTGTTTCTTGATTTACACAGTTGCCAGTTGCATAGAATGGCCCTGAAGGGATACTATTATAATACTCTGTGAGTGGCCCCCAATTGAACGGTTCTGGAGAGAGAGTGGTAAAGGAGAAATAAACACATAATTTCTCATGAGAATAGATCTGTCCAAAGTAACTTAAAAGTCTTGTTATTTCCTGATATCATAAAACTTAATATTGGTGACTTTGTACACTCTTGGTATATCCTGCATAATTTGCTTACAAGGAGATTCTTCAATTTTATTCTTTTCAATTTTACACCTTGCTATTTCCCAGTTGTCTCTCTATGAAGGTACAGCTTTCATAGTTTTCTTGAGATCATGCAAAGTATGTACTGCCCCCTGCTGCACACATAAATTTATATTCTTTGTAGAACCATGTGCAAAAATTGGGATATTTTGAAAGCACTTTTTCCAAATAACAGAATTTATTAAAAGGTATAAGCTATTTTGAGCTGCATGCTTAATGACTAAGGTTAGATACTGTATAATAAAGCTGGCTATCCTAATATGCCACAGATATTCTAATCTTCTGAGGGATGAAAGAGGGATGGATGTTGTCTTCCTTATAGTTTAATATTTATATAAATTTAGTGGCTGTTGCATTTGCCAAAAAAAAGAAAGAAAGAAAGAAAATTGTTTACCTTACGAAGCTCAGGGACAGACATTTGGCAATGCTGGTGTATCCTAGCAATGCACCAAATCTCTTGCTTACATAGGTGGCCCTTAGGAAGAATTTCAGGCCTTAGCGAAATTTCTGCAGGGGCAAAAGGCTTACAATTAATTACTCCAAAACTATTTTTTTCTTTTCTTGAGAACATCAAGCTGCCATAAACATCAGTGGTGAATAGGAATAAACAAAATAGAATAACTTCCTCTCTAAAATATGCTGAAGTAATTTTTCAAGTTTATGGAAGTTGGTAAGAACAATATAGAGTCACTTCTGCTAAAGCCAGTAAGAGTGCAATCCTTGGTTTCTTATTGTGAGCAGAACTGAAGTCATGTTGGATGACCCATTGAATTAAATAAGGAAGTGTGTCTCAAACTCAGTAGCTCTGCTAAATAAGAAAGTGTTTCAGTTTGTGCACAAGAGAAAAAAACAAGATAAGGCCAGAACAATGGGGAATTGTAATAAAGTGCTGCGATGTCAGAAACCGTGTAACTGCTTTTGCTAGATAGGGAGCTAGTATGAACCTTCGAAATATATGTGTCAATTTGAAAACAGAAAGAATGTGAGCCAAGCCCTCGTACGAGGGGACGGACAGTTGGGGTATAAAAATGCTGCCTGAATTTTGCTCTGTGTTCCTTCAATGCCTGAGGGGACCCGTCTCTGCAGACACGTGAATAAAACCTTGTTTTCCTTGGATCAACGAATCTTTTGGTGGTTTTTTATCTGCTTCCACCTCACATTATATTCTAACAATAGCCAATGCATACTTTGGCCAATAAGCCCGATAAAGCTATATCAAATGCTGTGTAGCACACAAATATCTATCTACAATGATTTAAAATTCTGTTCGGTGTTTTTGCAAGAAATCGTCCAGGTCCCATGCTATATTTCAGATTTATTTACTTTTTGTAAAATTTATTGTTGCCCTTCTTACCACACAGTAACTCTGGATGGTTTATCATCTTTTAATTTGCATGTTATGGAAATGATCTCATCAGAGGTCAGAGGCCTTATATCCCCAATTCTTATTGACTCACACTTATGTTTTCTGATGTCCACTGACACCACTAATTCCTTTTGGTGACTCTCCATCAGGATGCAGGATAAAAATCTCAGCTGACCTCAGTCTCTCTGACCTCTTTGTTCCTGGTAACTCATTACTACCTTTAAATCTAAAAAGCATGTAAAAACATGAGTAGATAAATAGCTACCGCTTTGGTTGGAACCAGTGTGGGGACAAAAGAAGGGAGCCCCTTTTGAGTGTCCTTTGGGCAATGATGACATCATCAGCTTATAGCTCTTGACTTGGAAGCATCTTGGTGGTTGCTTCCAGGTCACATTTTAGCAAGTCATTAAGGCCACCTGGAGGTTTATCTGTGTCATCAGGGTCACCAGAGTGGTGCAAATGAGCGTGTAGCCTCTTGAAACTGTTGAAAACATTGCGTTGTAGATTGGAGACAGAAGATGTCATATCTTTCCCACTCTGTTGAGAGAGGGCTGTTCAGTTTTGACATAGATGGCCTCTTTGACTCCTTTTTCAACCAGCAATGCTCTGTCCAAAATATAGACTTTGCTGTCTAGTCTTAATGGGCTTGTTTTCCTAAGTTGTGCCATCATTTATGAAGTGGACGAGAAGTGAAACGTCTTCAAAGAAAAACAAAGTCCAGTTGCCTCTTAAAAAAGCAGCTTTGGGATAGCCAGGACCTCGATGATTGAGAATCTCCCATAGACATTAAATCTTGGAATGATGTCACCAGAATTTCCTTTGGTCCTTTTTATTTTGTATTTATTTTTTCTTATTTTGCTTTGAATTGTTTTTTATTTTGTTATATTTACAGATTTTAATTGGCAGTTTTATATAGTGGTTTTATTTTTTTATATTTGCACATTTTAATTGGCATTCTGTACAGTGGTTTTATTGCTCTCACTGTATTTGAGCCTGCATTTTTGTGTTGTTTTTAAATTATAGCTAGTTTGCTGGTCATTCATAACTATAAATACAATGGAATTGGCTCACCCCACTTATTCTGACAGAAGAAAGAGCTTGCTGCAGATCCTATCGATCAAGGAATTTCAACTAGCAGGATCTTGGAGAAGAGCCCTTTATACCATGACTCCCTGTGCTCTGGAATATGTCAGTGGTGAGATCCAATACCACAGTTTTGACCTTTTAGAAGGGCCTTAAAATGTGGACTTGCCTGTTGGCTTGGATAACCAGCGGGGACATGCTTTGATGGAGGTATTTGTAAAATAATACACAAGTATCCACTCCTGTACTGGTCATTCTCCTGGGTTTTTTAGTCTTTACTTAATTGGTGTTAATGTTAATGCTTTTATATTTATAATTTTATTATACTGAAGACTAGAGTTGGAAGATGGAAAAATTGGAAGATGGGTGGCTACTTAAAGAACTGTCTCATCCCAGTGTGATTGGCCTGCTCCATCGGCCAAGGAATTCTTGTTGGCAGGGTCCAGAAAAGATTTCTCTGCCATTTCTCTCATTCTTACTCCCACTCCCAACCCCAAGATCGGCTCCCGCCCTCCTGACCGTTCGCAAGAGCTTGAATATCTGGCTCTGCCAATTCGCTTGGTCCAATAGGGGAGCATCATACTGGACATGGGTGATAGATCTATTGTTACTTCTACACCTATTCTCCTGCTTATCCTACTCCCCATCTTTTAGTTATAGAGGATGATGCATTTTTATAATATTTTACTATGTGCATTTTCTGTATAGTTTTATTCTTTTTAACATTGTAAGTCAGAGTCATCTTGTAGTGAGAGTGGCAAACAAATAACAAACATGTAAAATATAAATCCAGTAAGTAAATAAAATTATAATTTTACATGTCATATTTTAAGTGTCTTATCAAATTCTCTTGACATGCTAATATGTCAAGAGAATTTGATAAGACATTTAAAATATGACATGTAAAATATATATGACATACTAATGTGGAACAGCTTGCCCTTGGAAGTTGTGGGAGCTTCATCACTTGAGACTTTCAAGAAGAGATTGGACTCCCATCTGTCAGAAATGGTGTAGGGTCTCCCACTTGGGTGGGGGGAGNATCACTTGAGACTTTCAAGAAGAGATTGGACTCCCATCTGTCAGAAATGGTGTAGGGTCTCCCACTTGGGTGGGGGGAGGTGGTTGGACTAGATGACCTACAAGGTCCCTTCCAACTCTGATTATCTGTTATGTGTTATTCTGAAACCAAATTTTCAAAGAGTAGTGTGATCTTCCAAAGTACACATTTTTAAAAATAGAACTCAATCACATTGCTTTATATATGCATTTTGATCATGAGCACTCTTCCCAGAGCAGAAGTACCATGAGTACTGTGCTCATACCAACTTCAAATACTTTTCCAATTAAATTACTGGGTGTTTTTTTGGAGTTTGATAACACTTGCATTTATAATACAATGGATCAGTATTTAGCGATCGTTTATTGTTGTCCTAAAGAGACATGTCAATATGGAGTTTTGTGCCTCAAATTTAGCCTTCTGTTTTCAGCAGCAATTAATTCCTTAAAAGACAATCCCTCATACCCAAAATGTAAATGGAAGAAAAAAGGCATGATGGTACTTTCTAGAAGATACGTTTATTTCAGGGTTTAGTAATCTCCTTAAACTCAGGAAGCCAGACTTCTGTGGTAAGTTGAATTACATAATCTTTCTCAAACTTCAGATGCTTTTAATTACAATTCTTATCTCCACCCTGCTGGTTGTAAATAAGTTATAATCTTAGGGTGAATGTATGTGCATATGCTGGAAGGAAAATGAGCTGTCATTCTGAGTCCTTACCAAATAATCACTAGGTTAAAAGACAGTCTGAGAATTTTATCCATAATCACTACATGGGTGATTATTTTATTAGAACAGAAACGTAGCAATAGCAATACAAAGGATAAGGGTAGACCTGGAAGAAAATTGGGAAGCTTTGTTTTGAGAGAAAACAGCCAAGAAAAAAATTGTCTATTTTCTTTTTTGGCGTTATTCTTTGTTATACAGATAAACATTTATCTGGTGATCAGCTGTTTCCCCAGGCATGTTAAAGGCAGAAAATTCCTCTGCAATCAGTTAAATTGAATCACAGAAACACACACACAAATAATGTTTGTTGTATTGGCCAGTTTCCATAAAAATTGGTGGAATGGTTTCAAAGTAAAATTTTTATCTTGAAGAACTGGTTTTCACTGGGAAAGAGCCTCAGGGTATGGCAAAAATAAAAACTGAAAAAGAACTTCCAAGAGAGGGCAACTTAAGGCTATCTAGATATGGTTGAATGTGGTTAATGTGAAAGGTAGTTCCAAGATGTAGTTCATACAGATATGCATGTTTTGAAACTATTAATCATATGCATGTTTCTTCTTCTTAGGAGAAAAATTGTATTC
Organism: Laticauda laticaudata; assembly: GCA_004320025.1. Lineage (NCBI taxonomy): Eukaryota > Metazoa > Chordata > Lepidosauria > Squamata > Elapidae > Laticauda > Laticauda laticaudata. The sequence goes on along the minus strand of BHFT01045364.1, from coordinate 86,325 downwards.
TATTTTTCCTATATTAGTTTATTATCCTTCCGGTGATGGATAAATAGAACAGATTTTAAAAAATAAAAGGGGATAAATCTTTGCCCTGTCGTCCACTCTTTGTAATAGTTACCGTAAACATTAAGATGAAGATAGAAAGTGATGGTGGAATTTGCAGATAAAGGAGAAGGGGATCAGACTGCAAGTCATTCATTTGGGGACAAGATGCTGCATTTCCCATTCTATCAGTAAAACAAAATTACACAGTATGAAGGAGGCTCAGTACTGGTAGAACATGGTGAATTTTGCCCATTGCTATAGAGAATCCATGCTAGATAATTATCTATGCATTGTACCCCCTTGAAAAAAAGTTATACCTGATGAAGGAGATGATTCAACGCAAAGCATCTGTAACTCTTTTCCAGGTTCACATAGAAGCTGAAAGTCAAGCTGTTTAATAGTGGGAGATACTGTTCTTCAGTTTGAACGATGTCCAAAGCACTCCTACACATTTTCTATTATTGTAGGGCCTTGTTTTTTTATATCTAGTTATTCAAGGAAAGTTGTTTAGCTATTGAACATTTACTTTTTACATGCCTCAGTTGCAATGGTCAAAATGATGATGCACAAATCTCTACTTTTATTGTAATATAAAATCAGCCTAACTGTTGCTTGCATAAATCCAATATACTGTATGATCTCCATACACAAAATTGAAATCATATGTGTCTTGAATTAACCTAAGTTCTCCAAGTCAATATGATGCATTGAATCAAGTAACTATGCTGCTTGAGCAAAGTTTTGCTAGCTAGTTCTCAATGCTATAGGAAACTTAGGCAGCCTAAAACTCCAATCACTAACTTCTCCAAAGGAAATTCTTAAAGAATTGAGTTGAATTCCAAGTTCAATGCTTGGAACTCATCACCTGACTGTTGTTACATTCTCAAATTCCCAAAACTTTAACCTTAAACTACTTACCGTGGACCTCACTCCATTCCTAAGAGGTCCTTAAAGCACACCTCCACCAGTGTGCCTACTGCCGCTGTCCTTTTGTTCCCGTTTATGCATACTCATTTATTATGTATACTTATAGAACCAATAATAAACCATATTAGGAAGTAACCAACTGTATTTTGCCTGGCATAACAACCAAGCAGTTGGGCGTGCATAAGCGCACCAACGTGCCTACCGTCCCTGTCCTATTGTTTCTTTTATTTTTCTGATATGTACCCATTTCATGTATTCATAACTATGTTTATACTTATACCTGTTATCTTATAGTCGCTTGACTAAAGAAAGAAAGACAGGCAGACATACTCTGGAGCGCTTTCTTCCACGGAAGACTAGCAAAATTGGGTTCTGACAGCAACAAGATGCACAGACCACAATCTCTACCCTGTTCTCTAGGGATGGTATTAAGTTTTGAAGCTGGATATAGTAGCATACATGCCATAAGGGAGGGCGGGCAGTTGGAGGGTTTTTACATTCGAGGTATTTTCAGGAATATTTGTGCATTATGGCTGCCTACATGGGAACCGTAGGACTTTGTCCTGGCACAGCTCCGAGCACAACTGCCCTTACTCGGATCGGCATTTGCTGCGAACCTACAAGGCAAAGAACGGCACTATGAATGTCGCGTCCGCCCCTCGTAGTTAGCCAATGAGAGGGGGCTTGAAAGACGGTTGGCGCCAATTCCAGCGGTTGAGTCTCACGAATGGCCAATGAGCGGGATCCTAGAACCGCGGCGGGGGTGGGCAGGCGGGGCGGGCCAGATCAACCCTCATTCCTTGCTCAGGCCCTAGAAAGCTCTGCAGCAACAGCCGCCATTTCCCTCACCCCCTGCGGTGACGGCGCGGCGGCATCAGCACTGACGTGAGGCGACGCGCGGGCTCGCCCGGCCCAATCCCTCTTCCCCGCCTGTTTTTCCTGTGACGGGGGCGCCACGTACTCTGGTGAATCGAGGAGGGGGCGGAGACACGCCGGGTTTGTGTGTGTGTATGTGTGTGTTTGCAAGGCGGTCTGGCGTTTGGAGGCAGCGGCATAGGGCTGGCTCTTGGCAGGTGGCTAGGCGGGTGCCAAGGTCTCGAAGAAGGCAGGGAGGGGCAGCCTGCCGAGGAGTCGGGGCTGTTTAAACGGGGGTCGCAATTCGCCTTAATACTGGCGCTTAATTCGATCTGCGTACTCTGCCGAAGGGAAAACTTTGTCGAGTCTAGAGGGACTTGCGCATGTGCAAACAGGGTTGCCAGATCGCAGCTTGGTTCTGCGGCCAAACTCAAGTCAAAATACGGCCAATTTTTTTTATGCAATATAACATGAGGATATATTGTTTTTTTAATTGTTTTTAAATAATCAAATCATAAAAAATAGTCTTTAACGTGACGTCATGGGAATTTCTGCATTTCTTTACTCACATCCAGCTCACTTCAAATAACCGCTACTACAGTTTGGAAAGCTCAGGGCCAAATGCAGCGATCCTGAGGAGGAGGGAGCTGGGGCATGAGGGTTTTTCGGGGGATTTCCCCCCCCGATTGAAAAAATATAATCACTAAAATAAAACGACACAAAAATAGCAATTATATATAGAATCCTTATGAAAACTGAATGCTCAATAGCCATCTTTTCAAAAAGAGGAATTATCCCAATAGTTACATGAAAACAAAGAATACTTCTAATGTAGCGCTGTGCACATACACATTACACATAGCTGCCTTACCATGCATGCAGAGTACACGCACAATGTGTTTAGCTAGCTTACATGTATCACCGGCGTATTCTCTCGGTCGCACATCCAGGATTTTCCGTGACACCACGCGCCGGCTGGCGAGAAAACAATCCCAATACTGAGATGCTTACATCTGGGTTAACATCCGCTTATATTACACAGCGCTGTTCACAATCAGAAGGCTTCGGCCTGTGTATCGCGTCATTTTTCAGAGGTTTTCAGACGATCTGACAGTCATTTTCATGCGAATATATTGAAAATTGGTATTTGCCCAAAATTTCGATTTCACAGCCAAGCAACTTTCACACAGCCAAATTTCTGGCCAAATATATTTGGCCGGTGACATGATTTTTTTTCACGGCCAAACAGATTTCTATACGGCCAGATTTCTCGAATTTGGGCAGAAAAACGGCCAGATGGCAACCCTGTGTGCAAAGGGGTTTTTTTTTCCTCCCTTTTTCACGAGTTTAGCTTTGTGGAACCTGCTGCTCATCGGCAGCGACAATTGCCACATTTAGAGACTGAGTTTAATGGAATTAGGGTATTTAAAAAGCATAGTGCACTTTTGAATTCTGTTTGCTTGAGTGCTCAGTCTACCTTACTCCTGGATCGACACGTGTAAGTTGCAGCGCAATATTGTCCTCATTCTGAAACTGGTGGCTTCCAAGCTGGTGGACAACAATCCCTAACTTCCCCCAATTAATGCTGGCCGAACTGACAAAATTCTTGATCTTTGGTGCCGATATACTGCTTGGGGGGAGGGGGCGAGGATCTCGGCCAAGGTGGGGAGGACTGAATACATGCCTGTCCCTGTAGAAGCAACTCACTGAGTATGTTTGAGGTATAAATTCCCTGTTAAATTCGCCTGTCTCATATTAATTGCTGCAATGATATAGTATAGTGAAGTATGTGAGATGCATATTGCCTTGAATTCCTTGAGAAAAGATGAAAAGTAAATCTCAATAAATAATAGCTAGAAGATCCACCATATTTGGAGAACACCAGTAGGTATTTCCACAAAGCACAAACTGATTGTATCAGTATTTTGTTAATACACTTGTTTTGTAGAGTTGCCCAAAATGTAACAAGCCATAAGCTAACCACAATTGCTAGACTTGCACAATAAGCCACAAATAAAACATTTTGACTACTGGGTTGTAAAAATTAATCAGCTTTAATTTGCTCTCTTCAGTTGTATTAAACCATCTCATTGTGTAACTTGATTTTGATTAGAGAGAGCATGATTTAAACAACTCTGATCACTGTAGTTTTTAGGATTAAATTCTAAAATTACTTTAAAAGAAAGAGGATATAAAAATGCTCCTTTCTTGAAAGTACTGCATATATTAGAATGTACTGAATGGAAGAATAAAGCATGTATTGACATGTTGATTAATTTAATAAATATGTTACCATTGTTTTGTACAAATTATTTGTTTTATTTTCAAGAAATGATGTGATACAACCAAATACACTTCTCTCCTTATTAATGCTACATAATTAAACCATAGTTTAATTTAATTTACTATGGCAATTTGTTTTCTCTTCAATTCTGTATGAATGTTTCATATGTAAACTGAAGGAGCAACCAAGAAACATAGGCAAGAAGTAAAGTTGGAGGAAGGAAGTTGTAAAAAGAGCAACTACTTTCTGTGCAGATTTTGAAATAATTGAGAAGGGTTTCCCTGTTTAAAAGGTGTGATACTCCAACAAAGCAAAAATCAATTGTAGCTATCACACACCTTCATGCTGAACTAATTTCATTGCAGACCACATTTGGTAGGCTTCTGCCCATTTAGAAACATGTTTGTAATAATTTTGAGTTTCAATCAAGGTGATTAAAAGTGTCCTTTTTCAGAATTATATTTCAATATTTGCTTCTTTTATATTGTGCTTATCAACATGCTCTGTTTTCTCCTGCATCTTTGATCCCTTAGCAAATGATATAATACAATGTTCAGTAAAATTAAGCTGCTAAAATGGGAGAAGTAGCTTCTTGGTCTGCTTTTTCTTTGGAATTTTTGAATGCAAATTTAAGTAACTCATTATACTAGGAGAAAAGTTACAGATGCATAGTTTTAAGATTTCCTGGCCCAATACAGAATTACAGAAGTCCCTGGGAGAAGAAAGACCTCAAAATATGAAGAAAAAGAATTATAAATTCAGAAGCTCTTCATGGAAAATGGTCCTTTTAAACGAATAGAAAAATTGGAGAATGATTTCTTTGGCTGAAACAGGCAGCTGAAAATACTTTGTTGCAGGATATATGCTTGCAACTGACCCATCTATTTAATAATTAGTGTTAATTAGCGTGGGGTTACAAATAAGAAACATGAACAATAGACAGCCAAAAATACACAAACAACCCACAGACTAACCAAAACAGAATAAAGTTAAATTAACCAAACTAAATTGCAACTTTCAGAAAATAATGTGGGAGCCAACCTGATATCGACTGGGATGCTATTCCAAAAAACTGGTGCCACTCAAAAGTAGTTTTTTTAGTATGATTAAATTGTAAACATATTAGTTTTATTTACTAGCAATAGTATCCATACATAATTTAGCAAGTTTGTGGAGTCATAAATGATCCTATTCTATTTTTAGGCTTGACAATACTTTCTATAAAAGATAAAATTGTATGTAGATTTCTACTGGCAACATTTTTCCTTCCCATTTGAGGAATTGTATATTTTGAAAATAAAAATTCATTTTCTAAGTTTAAGGATCTGCTTTATATTAAAATACTTCAAACCTTTGCACAGGCATGTTGGAATCTAAGATCAGCATTGAACTTCCTTCACTGAAGTTCCATAGGTTGGTCAGTTAACTCTGCATGTGCTTTCTCACCGGTGGCAAAAGAGCATGCAATATTTACCAAATATGCAAACAGCTTTGGTGGTCAAACCACTGAAATTGTTGCATTGCAAGCATTTCCCAAAAGGCTTCAGATAATATTTTCATAAAAGTAGCTTTTTAAAAAGTTTTTTCAATTTTTTTCTCCTCATTTCAAAGGGTTTTCTATAACACTTACAAAATCTCTTGCATTAGCACTAAAATGATTCTCTTTTGTTCCTATCCTTTTCCTTTTTAAAGGGAACCCTAAATACTATGTAATACTGTGAATTGGGTTGCCATAGCAATAGTTATGACATCACAAACAGAACATAACTTCATTGTAAGATTCACTAGAAGAGCGTGGTCTGGAGAAGGAAGAAGTCCTTTTTTAAAAAAAAAAATTCAATCATGAGCAAATGTAGCAAAAAACAGCATGCCAGAATTAATATAAGGTAGCCATTATATTTTTAGCTATCACTAGAAGATGCTTCTGCATAGCAGGCTTGTGTCCTGTATTACAGTAATAGTTTCGATAAAGGGAATGCAGCCAAGCATTTATTATCAATCTCATTAGAGAAGTGTATGTGAATATGGGTATGTGTGTTAATTCAAGTGTTTTAAATTTGGCTTAGTTTTAGCAATACATTATGTTCTGACATAAGCAGTTCTTTTTAATCTTACTTGGGAGCTGGGCTTTTTTTGGGAGATGCTGAATAAATTATAACAGCATGGAACTGTATATTCAGAATACATTTATCTAGCTCTACAAGTATCAAGAAGAGATCAACTCTACCGTTTTAATAGAATGCATTTCAATATAAAGGCCTTACACACACAAAAACTATGTCTATTTTTGAAGTAGGAGTTAAATGGATTCCATAATATATCAAGCATTTTTTCATATACAGAATTGAGCCTCACAGTATTAAGTAATTTGTAATTACTTAATTTCTATTAAGCAAATAAAACTTTTTTATAGATTGAAAATAAAAATGCTTGAGATTTTGAGAAATAGGAGTAAAACTTATGGACAAACTTATATCTTAAGTTGTCAATTGCTACAACTCCACAGCCAATTTAGTAATTGACTATGCTGACTGGGAATTATGAGAGTCAAAAGACCAGCACATCTGGAGTTTGGCTGCGTTAGATGCTACATTTGACTTGTAACATGTGGAGGTAAGCTTCAACCGTATTTAAAAAAAAACCCAGGGTGGGGTGAAATATTAACAGTTATTAACAAAGATGAAGCCCATATGAAGTTCTAATATGTGAGAATTACTAAAATGAAGACTATGAGAAACAAAGGAATGTTTTGGAGTACAACTTAAAACAACGCTGGAGAAAATCAAGTGTAAATATGTATCATTTGAATGGTCTATGTGTATGTATTATTCCCAGAATCATAAATTATACCAATTTTTGTGAATGAAATATCTGCCTTTGGCTGAAAGTACTATATTAATTATCCAAATATTCTTTAGTTGATGTCTAATTATAGCATTCTGCAGTGATTTTTATCATTATGGACTTTAGCTATTTTCTATAACTTGACTGAAAGTGATTTTTTCTATAACTTTAGGAAATGTTTTAGTTTTTAGGAAACTAAAAAATATAACCATTTTTGAAAGTAATATCAAACATGCCAGGAGTATAAACCAAGCATAGAATGTAAATAAAAATAAAAAAAATAAATGGATATGGTCAAACAGCTAAACTTCCTTGTTCAATTTGATTCCAAGAAATAACAATACTTTTTATTTTTGGTTCCACATCTGTTAAGTTTGAAAATACATTATCGTGATAAGTTACTCTCTCATTCTCAGCCAAGCCTTCTATATTAGCTGATGCTCCCTCTATAAATTATGTTTTCCCAGAAATAAATGTTTGCTGCCAAAGTTTGTATTGTTTCTAAATAACAAACCATTGATACAATGAATACAATAAAAAGCAATAATAGGATCTCGCAGGCAGCAATATTCAAAATGCAACTAATTCATATCGACAATATTTAAGGTATAATTTTGTAATTATACCAGCTTTTTTTTAAAAAAAGTGTCTAAATGTGCAATATAACATTTGTAAGAAATTTTTAATACTTGGCAAATGAGGAAACTTAATTGGTAGCAAAAAACAAAACAATTATTGCATAAACTAAAATGAAACTTCAATGAACAACTATAAAATGTGAAGGAATTGTGTTGTACCTCTAAGAATATATATCTACCTTAATTATAAGATTGTGCCTGGATGATGTTTTTTCTGGGTAAGAAAAATAAGGTCTCAGTTTTCTGCAAAATTTAAGTCACCTTTAACCTCCGGATGTGATAGATGCAACTCCCATACTTCTCTGCCTAAATGCCTGATTGAGATTCCCATAATCCACAGCTGTTCAGTCCTTACTGAAACTATAGTTCAACATAATACGTTAAGGCAAGTTATCTGGACACATCCATGGAAATAGTTGACGCATGTATTCATGCACCTTTATAAGTTACACAGTTACTGAAGTATATTTTATGTAATGGAATTTGAAATAAACGAGCAAAAATTTAATTGAATATTTCATATCTTAACCTCTTTTTCCCCTCTCTTGCCTTCAGACAAATGACCATGGAAACAGTTGAACCACAAGATGGCAGTGCAACAGACTCTGTTACAGAAAGTGATTCTGCTAATCTGCAATCTCGAATCGGCCAAAATCAGATCTCCACTTTAGCTCAAGTAATATGAAATGTTCTGTTTACTTTTTAACATTATTATGCAATTGTTGAGAGAAATATCCTTCTGGGTTCAGTTCCAAGTGGGGAAAAGACACTGGATTCATGGAAGTTGCTTGGAAAGAAGGTTTAATGGTGGACAGGACCACATGCCTTGGAGCTCCTGGGCGAAAAGGGCAGAGAGGCTTAGAATCCTTTGGTTTTACACCCTCTGTTGGACCCCACCTTAGTAGTTCCTTTTCCTGTGTACGAAATACATCCCATTGGCTGTCAGACTCCCAGGGGTGGGGGTCTTAGCTAACTTTGTAGACTTTGTCTGGATCANTATAATATTCTGCCTTTTTAATATTTCCTAGAATATTTCATTCTTCTAGGAGAGGGGTGGGTGCTAACTTTCTACATATTGATAATATGAAGAGTAATATTAAATTATTGCTAAGTTGGTATTGAGAAAAACCTCTCTCGACTTACTCTAGGTTTTTAGTTATATTTAGATACGTCAATTTTCCTCAGTATATTTACTGAATAGTATTAGTCATTTTTAAAAGCAGAAATTCTTATCAACATAAAGAATCTTATAAAGTTTTAAATAGCCTGAGAATAAGACTGGTCTGCATAACTTTTAGCTGAGAAAGGACCATAGTGATGAATTAAAAATCTTCCTAAAATGCAAAGAAATACTTGGGGCACAAATCAGCTGTTTGGTGGAGGGCAAAGGGGTAGCAGCGCAAGTGCTTGAAGCAATGTTGAGACTCTGAGGTGTTAGACATGCTTGGTAGCATGTTTTCCAGGGCAAGAGCAAGTGTATTGATTTTGAAAACACCAATGGGTCACCTAAAGCTGTTTGTTGAAGTGCATGTTTTCCAGGCATGGATGAGTTTTCTTCCACATATAATTAATTAACCTGGCATGAGGCCACCTTTGGAGGCTCTTGGTAGTAAAGCAGTTGCCCACAAAGGCAGGAGTCTCTTTAGTTATGACACTTTGCCTACAGAAATCCTTCCTTATGGGGATAAATTTCCTTCTCCCAATTCAGTTCATGCCATTCTTTACTCATGTCATGTTTAAGGGCCAGCTCCTGCACACATGCTTCTTTTTCAATTGTTAAAACACTTCATTTTTCCTTGCAATGAAATTCAAATGAAATGTCAGTGAATATGTAGCTGGGCACAGTTTCTAAAGCAGCAGTGTAGTAAGACCCAAAGATATTTTATCCTTTAAACATTAAGAGATCAGAAAATGATTTGCAATTTGTGTCTCCTTTGGACACAGATTTATTTTAGTTCTAGCAGCCTCAAAATACAAATAAAAGTGTATGTCTTAGAGACGGATTCTAAACTTTTAAACATGATGGCATATTAAATTACAAGAAAGGGGCATTCTTATGTGCTCCTATCAAATATATCTAGCTGATGTTAAAAATGAAATAGGGGCTATTGACATATTGAGCTGTCAGTTGTTTCATAAGCTTTGACAATATTCAGATATAATTATTATGCAACTCTAAAGTATTGCTAAGACAATTGTAATACATTATTAATATTAATAAATATTAAAATAGAAAAGTAAACCCCTATTTCAAAGTGGAATTAAAGTAAGAAGCTCATGATTGTTTTTCCAAGTTGTTAGTTCTCAGCCTTCTGTTCATTAAAATGGATCTTAAAATACTATCTTGCAATGTTTTGATGCAGAAGAGTAACATTACAGTAATTTTGTAAAAATATAGCTGTGTTGCAAAAAGTTATATTTTGTGCAAAATTCTACCCCATCACATATTATGTGAGACTGCATTTTCTTTTGATTGAAGGAAAGAGGTTACTTTTTAACTTAGCATCTCTGATAAAAATGCTTAATGAATAATGCTCATAATAGGAAAGCAGAAGTATCACCCAAACAATATTTCACTTGCTCTTTATTTCATAATTGCCACTAGAAGCCAATATATATATTTTATATCATAAAACAGTGTAATACAGCTTTTTGTGTGTTAAAGGTGGAAGCCTAACTGAAGCCTAAGGATTAATTTTGTCAGATAATGAACATTGAGAGCTAGCTACTTAAGCTCTTTTCACAGTATGCTTTATTTACCTCAATAGGTTTCCGTAGCAGGATCAGTAACTGGAAGAGGATCACCCTCTGTAACCGTAGTGCAGTTTCCTTCTGGTCAAACTGTTCACGTACAGGGAGTGATTCAAGCCACACAGTCTTCGGTTATTCAATCACCACAGTTGCAATCTGTTCAGGTTAGTTGTGTTGTCTTTATTTACTTTTCCTTGGTTTCCTGGACTATTTATTTTTGTGCCACACAAGAGAGTGAATACAAGATCCTATATTTAATGCCAAGGGATACTCTACTTATTTCTCTAGTTGCCAATATAATAGTAATGGGTATACTTATTTTTTTTTATTTGTCATGCTTTGACCCTAAACATTTTGCTTCTAGCTCAAAGAAGTGCTTTGAGCTCAAAACAGGCCAATTTCAGGTTTCAAACATCTGCTTCAAAACATATATAGGATATGTTTTGAATTTAGAATGGTGTTATTCAAAGCATTTCTCATGCTTTGATATGATGCTTCAGATTCCTTTTTAAAAATAGGATAGCTGCAAATCAGGGTATTAGCTAGTTCCCTTTCCATCTTTTTTCCCTACATGGACAGGATTTTATTAATATTTTAAATAATCCATATCTAATTGAACAAACTACAGAAAATAAAGTGTTCATATAAATATTTGATGAAATTGTCAAAAAGCATTCAGTTTTGCTTTCTTTATAAAGCATGTTTCAGTTCTGGTTCAAGACAGATGTTCAGCACCTGAAGGACAGTTAGTAAACACTGTAATAAGTACTTGTGATGTCAACATTTCTTCATAGTATCCCTCACTCATCATTAGTCTTTAACTTATGACACCAAAATTAGGTAAAGTTTTCCCAAAATCTCGCATGCATTCTTTAGCGTAGCCAGGGATTGCTATTATTGCTAATACTAAATCACAGTTAAATTATGAATGCTGACATTAAAAGCTAGGATATAAATAGAACGTGTGGGATGAGAATTGCAAAAATGAGAGAGAAATATTTGGAGGACAGAAAGTTGGATAGGTATCTATAGAGAGAAGAGAATGATAAGGAAAAGCAATGTTTCAAGTAAAATTGTTCTTGTCCTATACAGTTCTTGTCCTATACATTGACTTACAAATGATTGCCTCCACAAAAGCTACTTAGGATCTAGTTTTGAAATTAGAGTCGCTGCAACACCACTGTGGTCATTTGCCTTTAAGACTAAGATGCTGAAGAGCTCTGCTCCACCTGTTGCAAAATCTCCCCCATCCCATCCTATCCCTTGGAGTCCCCACAAGCCTTGGGCCTACTTCCCACATGCTCTTTCCCATCCCTGCCACTGATCACTCATTTATCTTTTACCATAGATCTCCTTTTGGAAGTTCTAGAGCTCAAGTTGGGGAAGTAGATGCTCTGTCCCTCTGTATCTGTGGGCAGCATGCCTGTGTTCCCGAAGCAATTACCATTTTCAGAGCGGTCACAGTAAATTTTGGCTGCTCCAAAATAGTGCTCCTTTCTAGTACAGAGGAATGTGGCCTAGGGATGGAGTAATTTGATCTTCTCAGCATTTGTAAGCCTGCCGCTTAGCAAGCTGAGTTGGTTGCGCTTGCCTTCATTGCACTGAAGCCTGCTGCTTGCAAATCTGCTGCATGGGAGGAGGGTAATTATTAGGCCACTTCACTAACAGCTGTCAAAACTTTCAGCCATAATGAGGCAGCGTCCATTACAATCACTGGTGGAGGATTACCTGTAATTTATTACTTTCTCTGTTCTTTTAATTTCTCTGTAGCACAGGGGGTGTCAAACTCATGTTATCATGATAGCATCACATGATGTATCAGAACTTTTCTCCATTTGCTAAACCGGGCGTGACCATGGGCTGGGATTTTGACAGCCCTGCTCTAGCAACTACCACTGGATGGTGGAATTAATGTAATCTTGAATTTGTACCTTTTTTTGTAATCCTATTTCAGTTAGCCTAGCTATTAATAATCCTATTGTCTTGGTTAGGTGTCTATAGTCAGGTTTGACATAGTAAGTCAAAATGTGGTTTTCTCATTCATTTTGTTATTGTGAATTATGCCATTGATAGTACAATTGATAACAATGGTTTCTTTCATGGGATTGGTTTATTTTCAATCCTGAGTCAAAATCAAACTGGTTGGTGTGTGTGTGTGTGTTTGTGTGTGTTCGTGTTTGTATGTGTTTGAGTGCATGCTCATGATGCATTAATTAGGCCTATTTACAACTACTTCAAAATTTAACTTCTAAAACTTTTCTGACATTGATTATGTTTTATCTCCCTCTCTCTTCCTTTGCTTTCCTGTTCCACTCTATTCAATCTTTTCTACTGGTCCCCCTCCTTCTCTCCCTCTCCCCCCCTCTCTCCCTTGATAGAAAAAATTGATACAGTTCTTAAAATAGGCGGAATGTTTTCTTGCTGTCATAGCAAGAATATAGAAGAATTGTGGACAGAACTGTGAATGAGATTTTAAACAAGTCAAGCATACAATCAGTTCCTGAATATGTTCTTCAAAACTACTGCATCAAAACTACTATATAAGAGTCTGTTAAATTTGCAAAATAGTGTTATATTAATCAAAGTTTGTTTGTATCCAGTGGGATGGAAATGGAACAAGTAAATTCCATGTAACAGATTATTAATATTAGATCTTATAATAGAAATCAGGATTCCATACAGTGAAAATATTCTGACAATTGCACAGAGTTTCAGGTAACAAACTTTCTAGAATTGCAGCTTACTAAATTTTTGTTTTGAAAAACTAGGTTGCGCCAGCTACAAATGCGGATGAATCTACAGATTCCGAGGTTGTAATTGATTCTCAGAAGCGGAGGGAGATACTTTCAAGGAGACCTTCATATCGGTAAACTCTGCCCTAATGCAAAAGTTTTTGTTTATTTACACTATTTCACTGTTCCATGGCATAGGTCAGTATTTTAAAAAAATATTTCTTTAAATATTTATTTGTGGCAGAAAAATTCTGAATGAGCTTTCTTCTGATGCGCCTGGCGTCGCTAAGATTGAAGAAGGAAAACCAGAGGAAGAAGGAGCACCTTCTGGAATCCCTGCCATGGCTGTGCCAACCAGCCTTTATCAGACTAGCACTGGGCAGTACAGTAGGTCTTCTGTAATATTAGGATACCTATTTAATCTATTGTTCGTAAAAGGAAAATTTGTAATTTTGAAAAACAATAAAATTAAGTGATAGTTGATAGCAGGAATAACAAGAATTGATAACAGTTCTTTTAAGCCATGGAACCTGGATGCAGCTTTCCTTGTGCTTTATTCTAATAATCTCGTATATAGCTTATTATTTAAATAGAAATGTCTTTAATATACATATAATCATATGAGGTTTTTTTCATGTTTTACTGATGTTCCTTCATGCATTTAGTTTTAGAACCTTTGGTCAGAGACTATGGAACCTAAGATATATCTGTGTAATGTATCTTCCATAAAGACACATTTTTGACAGCCTTTTATTTGTGATTAAAACATAATCCCAAACAGGCTATAGGCCCTTGTTTTTTAAACGAAGCAACTTTTAAAATGTATGAACTTCTACTTGAAGAATTCATACTGGCTGGGGAATTCTGGGAGTAGACATCCACACATCTTAAAGTTTCCGAACATGGCAAGTCTGCCTAATGCTGAACTATGTAGGATATAAAAATTATGCAATTGAATGTGCATTTGGAAAAACTGATCTAGTTTAAATACCATGTTCTGGCTGTTGGTTCTTTCTGTGAATGTCTATAGAGTGTCCCTTTATAATCAGAAACTCAGCATTTCCTATCATAATATCATGTTTGTTACAAGGTATTCCACAACTTATGACTACAATTGGGATTGGAACTTCGATCCTTAAGGGAGGTGATTATTAAGTGAATCACATCTGATTTTACAACCTTTTTTTCCTCTAATCATTAAACAAATCATTGTAGTTGTTAAGTGAACCATATGGTCATTAAGTGAACCTTGTTACAGCTTCCATCTTCAATTGACTTAGTTTTTTGGAAGCTGGTTGGGAAAGTTGCAAATGGTGGTTAAATGACCTCAGGACACTGCAACTGTTGTAAATACATGCTGGTTGCAAATCATTCAAATTTTAATTGCATAGACAACTTGCAAGTCACTTTTCCCCCATATTGCTGTAACCTTGAATGGCCATTAAGTGAATGTTTACAAGTTGAGGAATACCTGTACAACTTTGCATAAGAAATATTACGAGTAGACTTTTGGTTTGAGCTTCTTCAGTGACAGACCAAAACCTTGTCTCTGCAAGGCTTTGATCCATGCTCACCGCTGGAGCGCCCCGAGCCGGCTGGTTTCAGGGCTAAGCCACTCCATAGAGGTGGTGAAGAGGGGGGAGACTGCCAGCAGGGTTGAGGAGAGACGCATCTCTCCTCCCCAACTGGCCATTACTCCCTTTCCCAAAGGCAGTTGCAGCGGTGGTCAGAAATGGCCACCACAAAGAAGAAAAGAATGTGTAGGAGGAAGATAAGAGAAAGTTTTGGTTGACTGGGCCAAACAGCAAAAGCAACAAATAAAGTACCCTGGAACTGAAACTGTTAAAAAACAATAACATTGTTCCCTAAGAAGATTTCTAAGCTGCGAAGGAGAGAGAAAAGAGAAAATATTTGGCTTTCTCCTTTTCCTATACTGACAGCGAAGAGACTTAAGCAAGAAATTGGAAAAAAAATCCACTTTGACATCAATAGGCATTTAATGCTGAAAATAAAAAGTCAGATGGCATAATGAAAATTTCTGGATAATTAAAGCTTGAAAACAGGAAGGAGAAGAAAAAGAAAAAAGGGTAGGTCTGGAAGGGAGGAGACTGCTGGAATAAAAAAGAACTTACAGCAAAATCTCAACAAGACTTCAAAAACATACATTCTAAACTGAAGTATCGCAACAAAAATCCAGGAAGAGAAAGTGGAAAAGAAATAAAAAATATATAAATTTGAGACTATTTGGATTATTGATAATTTTGGATTCTTGTTTATTGTTTTGAATGAACAAAATCAACCAGGTGGTTGTTTAAAACTGTTTAAAAATGGCCTCCACTTTAGAAGAATTGAAAATGGAACTTAAAAGTAACAAAGAAGATGCACAAGAAGGGAGAGTTTCTTTTGGCTTCGTATTTCAGTTTTTAGAAATGGAAATTTGGAATTATGAGAGAACAACAAGAAATGCCTGCAGAACAAGAAGATTATTCTTCAAAGAAGAAGCCATCTTATAATGAACAAGTAATCATTTCGATGGGGGGAAAAAAAGGAAAGGGGCGAAAGAGAATGGAAAGTTTAAGATTGGGAAAAAACAACTCAAAAAAAATAGAGTGAAAAAGTAAAAATCAGAAAGCAACAGAAGAGGAAAATACAGAAGAGAGAATGTATAACTAGAGAGACAAGGGGTAAAAGGGGAGGGAGAAGAATGAAGAGGGAAGAAAGAAAGGAAAAGAAGTTATAAAGGACAGAAGCAAAATTATAAGGAGAAGACGGCCTATTTAGAGACAATGGGTGAAAACTTAATGAAAAAGGGATTCTGCAAAAGGTACATAAGATAGTATGGTTATATTAGAAGCAGAATAATTTTAGAAAATATGAAACAATGTATGATTAAAATGTCTGATAAAATAGCTATTGTAATTCAGTGGAATGCTTGTCAATAAATAAATGTAATAAAAGTTATATTTAATGATTTTATAAAACAGTGAAGAGAAATAAGAAAGAGAAAATTAATTATGGAAGATTATGTGTTTTAAGGAAGTATAGATATTTAATTGAAAGAAAAGTGTTAAAGATGTTAAGATTTTAAATGATTATTAATGATAGAACTGAACTTGGAATGGAAGTAGGGTTTTATGTGACAGGGCGTATTCATAGAAGAAGAAAGATTAGTAATAGTGAATCTTCCCGGGAGCGCACATAGGTTTGTATGATATTGTCTATACGTATGTGTTCTTTCTTAAGAGATGGTGATCTTATCCACTGTTGTATCAGTGTACTACGGACTGGGTGAAGAAGCGCAGCGAGCGATATATTGATGTATATGGTAGAGCATTGATGGTATGTTATGCGTCGTGTGTGAAATCAGGAAGGTCATAATAGCACTATCGAATATGGCGCATAGAATGGTGAACGGCATAAAGAGCAGGATATTTATAACCAGATATAGTGTCATACTCAATTTGGCACTGTTAACTAGCGGAGCATTGAGTTATATAAGTAATGATCAATAGCTAATTATAGAAACTTGAACTAAAGAATCAGACGAAAAAATATAGAATATATAATGTGAGTTCTGAAATTGAGTATTGGAGATACCATGCAAAAATGAAAATTGCAGAAATTAAAAAGAAGGGGAAAAACTATTATAGAAAATGTAAAATAAGTAGAAGGTAGGTCTATGAGGAATGAGCAAGTATCAAAAAGGACATGAAATTGAGTTTTGTGTCTGTATAAAGAAATTCAACCCGGGACCATGCTATTTCCCAAAAAGATGTTTTACTTGTATTTTGTATGTGAAAACCCAAATAAAACTTTATTTTTTAAAAAAAGAAATATTATTAGTAGTTACTACATAGTTTAAATGGGGTATGTAAATAAACAGTGAGTTAAAACAAAAGAATAGGTAGGGTGGAAGGGAAGGAAACTGGCCTTCCCCATAATATTTGCTCTAAATATCAGGATCTTATAGAGCAATATGGCAAGTGAGTCTAAATAGTGTCTCTCTTCCTCTCTCCTGTCAGTGGGTATTGCTGTTGTATATATATGGAAAAACAAATTTCTCTAGTTCCTACTGATTTTCAAATTTTCTATTTGGTGCTCAATTTACTTAAAATAAAACCTAATTACAAAAAATTGCAAAAAAATGTGAATCAGTCAGAGCTGTATTACCCCCACTAATAGACATTCTGAGTCAGTTTTGGAGACCGGTGTGCATGTGTGTGTGTTTGTATCCAGTTTTATACTGTATATTGATCATTCATATTATCCTGCCCTTAAATACTCCTTGAGAGCAACTAAATTAAAGTGTTTTCATCTCTATTGCTGATGTCTTACATAGTATTTATTTTTGATTAAGTTGCTATAGCCCAAGGTGGAACCATCCAAATCTCTAATCCAGCATCTGACAGTGTTCAAGGATTACAGACATTAACTATGACAAATTCAGGAGCTCCTCAACCTGGTGCTACGATTGTACAATATGCAGCTCAAACACCTGATGGCACTCAACAATTCTTCGTACCTGGGAGTCAGGTTGTTGTCCAAGGTAGTGTTCATTTTTTATTAAACAGATAACTATGTTTGTTTTAAACTTCTATTGCTTGCTTCTCTATTTAAAGAAATTTTTAACTGGGTTGTAATAACAACAACAACAATAACCCTACTGCAAACTGTAAAAGAGCCAGATTGGTGTAGTGATGAAAAGTGTTGGACTAGAAGTGGGAAGACCTCGTTTGTAATCTGCTCTCAGCCTCAGGCTCTCACTGGGTGAGTTTGGGGCAGTCACCCTCTCTCTGCCTAACCTACTTCACAGGGTAGTTAGGAAAACTTGGAAAGAGGAATGCTACCTATTCCTTGCTGAGCTTCTGAATGATAGCCTATAAGTCTAACAAAGAAGTAACATTGCTTGGAAAAAAATCAAATATTTAAACAAAAATAAGACACTCAATTAATTAGTCACTTAGAAAATAATGCATTCTTGCTGGAAAGATACTATTATTAATGCATCTCTTATCTAGGCATTAAGAGGCATTCCATAAAGTGGGACCCATCAGTCATAATGTATTCTTCCTAGTGGTGAGTAAGTTTGAAGGAACATCTCTGAAGTCAATCTTAGAACCTGAAGAAATTCTTATGTTAATGATATTATACATCAAGGCAAAAAAAGAACCCTATTTTATTTCTGTTTTATTGATTATGTAAAACTATGGAAAGAGTTAATAATTTAAACACTTCAGTTGGGAGGAAAAAAATATGCAAAACTATAGTTAACAGACCTGTGTGTAGAAATCCAAGTTTAAAACAGAAAATAAATTTGGGCTCTATGTGAACATGCATGAAGAGCTTCTCAAGAACATTTAACAGCAGTTCTTCAAGACTCAGAGAGCTGTGTTTAGAAAGTAACTTTGATTTAAAATACTTCTGACAGGATGGCATGTGCACCCACATGTATTCTGAATTACATTTTCCTCTTCCAGTCCTGATTCTACCTTAATCTTATTCATGGCTAATAAGATTAAATGGAAGATCTAGTTTAAAATATTTGAGTGCAGAAGGCATGACGTTAATAATAAAATGTTTCATATGTTTTTCATCTACAGTAAAACATTCTGACCTTTGGTTTAGTGTTCCAACTCATGGGCTTTGGGAAATATATTTTAGATTTTTTATAAAATTGAAAAAAAAAGTAATTTGAGATTCAATGCTTTAGAAATAGATAGTCCTCGACGAACAGTAGTTCATTTAGTGACCGTTCAAAGTTACAACAGAACTGAAAAAAATGAGATATGATCATTTTTCACACTTATGACCGTTGCAGCATTCCCATGCTCACATGATTTATATTTGGATGCTTGACAACTGACTCACATTTATGATATTTATTAATGTCCCAGGGTCATGTGATCCCTTTTTGTGACCTTCTGACAAACAAAGTCAATGGGAAAACAGATTCACTTAACAGACATGTTACTAATTTAACAACTGCAGTGAATCTCATTAACAATTGTGGCAAGAAAAGTCCTAAAATGGGGCAAAACTCAAATTTTTCACTTAACAACATAAATTTGTGCAAAATTATGGTTGTAAGTTGAGGAGTACCTGTATGTCATACATTGCGTACAATTGAGGCAGATGTATGTTCCAACACTTAGGTTTTTAAAATAAAGTTCTCTAGAACTTTTATTATATCTATCTGTATAGGTATACATTTATAATACTTTCATACATTCTTGCACATTTTATTAATAATTGATCTTTGGATTTTTTAGATGAGAACTCAGCATTAGGAGAGTATAATTAGTTTTAGCAATAAAGCTATGATTGAGTGCTATTATGAATACTTGTGAGGAAATTGTTACAGAAACTTTATGCTAAAGTGGCTAAGACTTCTGTGTGAGTTGTTGCACAGAACTACAAGCCCAGTAAACAGGGTTTTTTAATGGTTTCTTTTTAAAATAGAACAATTATTTCTGCGATTCCAGAGACTATGGCTGCCATGTCTGTAAAGACATCCTGAGATCTTTTGCTAATGAAATGATGAATTATACTAGATGCCAAGCAGGTTTGGTTGTAACAGCAGGGCTGAGCCTAGAGTGTGAAAGGCTGGAAGTATCCAGCCTTTGGTTTTTCTTAAAAACATTCTGCATCTACACATCCCAGTCATGCTTCTGCTTTGGTAAAATGACTTGCTATAGCAACTGTTCCTACCATCTATCCACATGGGGGAGAGAGAGAACTTCCACAGTCTACACTTTACTGGCTATAATGAATGAGGCTATAGAAATCAATCCTCTGGTTTTGGTAGATAAATCAGCCTCATAGGGTATAAATAAGGAAAAAAAGCTTTATTGAAGAAAAGGGGAAAGAGAAAATGTCAATATTTCTTTTTAACGTTAATAGTTGTGTGCAAAAATTTAGTGGTAGATGAGGATAAAATACAAATCTGCAAAAATGGGAGGGCATCTTAGTTTCAATAAAAAGGAAAATACAAAATTCTGTCTGAGAAGATAGTCTTATAGTTCTAGACAAGTTTCCAGGTTGCACAAAAACACACCAAAACTGAGCTTATATTGAAGCATTAGATTATAAAGACAATAAATGTTGTCTTTATATATATGATACATATAAATTTATATAAATGATATTTAGGCTTAAATATCCACAATCGTAACATCGCACCTATACCTATACAGCTTTTACCTATGCAAGAGAGCTGCTTTTTATATATCAGATTTCCCTCTCAGTTCTTCCTTGATTTTCTTCCCAATTCCTGAGGATTCTAGTTCGCTCAATCTGAGGCTGTTTGGGAGATGAACCATCCCGTTTGTCTTTCAAGTCTTGGTTTCCCAGTATTCCCTGTGTGTGTGTGTGTGTGTACGCGCATAAATAATAAAAAATAAAATTAATGAGTGGGGATTGAAAGTCCAATGTGGCTGTCAGTGAATGTGGGATAGGGTGATGGAATGAAGGGGTTGCTTGCCCTTTTCCTAGAAGGATAAATAAGTACCCTTGAGCAAAGTAAACTATTTTTAATTCTATTGATGAGAAATTATTTTATGGAGCTGTAGCGGTTCTCCCCCCCTTTTGTTTACACATTTCTGTGGATTAGGATTAGGATTGTATTTAAATTGCACATGATAAAGTGGTTTCCTGAGGAATATCACTGACAAATAATCAAGATTCCTGTATACGACTTAGTGATCTGAAAAAGCACGTCACCAAATATCAGTTATTAATTGGCTACAGTTACTACCAGTTCAAAATAACTGTTCATATTGTACAAGAATCTACTTGAGGATGCTGGATTATTTCCATTTGATCTGGTTTTATAACACTCTTTAATTTTTCTTAGCATAGCAGGCGATCTTGGTCAAAAAACTCTTTATTAATTACAGAGCACAATGGATGACCTTTTGCGGTTCAGACTATTTTTTAGGATTATTGTGGAGGTGAGATTAAGAAGACCATGAGATAGCAGACAATGTTAAATAAAAGATAGGATTTGTTGATGGTGATGATGATGATGATGATGATAATAAATCACAAAAAACAAAGACTTGCAAATTAAAATAGAATGACTGTGATAAAGAAAGCAAAGGAAAAGGAAAGCAAAGATAAATCAATAGGCATCCTGGGTGCAATCCCAAAACATCTGGCGCACCACTTGAACACCACTGGCATTGACAGTATCACCATCAGTCAATTACAAAAGGCAGCTTTATTAGTTTGCATCTTGGGATGATGCCTTTAGAGAGCATCAAGCAACATCTTCCTATCCCAGATTCTTGGGAAGGAGTCAACTGGTAGATAAAACTATCTGACAACAAGCTGGCTGTGCAACCAATCACAATCAGTAATAGTGGTTGGTACTGTTGTTATTATCTTCACTGTTGCTAAAGTAAGATACGGAAGAAAACTTGTTTCATTTGGGGTTCCTGAAGTGTTTTGGGGTTCAATTGCAGTATTGTTTAAAAGTGCAGCTTCTAGACTATTAACTTATTTTGAACAGCTTTTGCAGAGATTTGCTTCTTTGCTCCAAATAAATCTGGCATGCTTATGGTTGCTTTCCTTGATTTGTGGGTGTTTTTAATATATTGAATAGGAGAGCAAAGCTGAAAATGCCAAAGCAGTTATTTGCAAGTTAGTTTCCCCTCCCCCAGTTCCTGTTCCAGTGAGAAAGCACATTAATGACAGGGTAGGCTAGTGAGGTCATTCTGATGTCAGTCCTTGAAGCTTGTAATCCGGCACATGTTTGCTTGTTTGGAAAAATTTCTATTCAGTTGGTGGCAGACGTGAAGCCTTTGAGCACGAGCTGCTGGTCATGGCTGTAACCAGAGATGAAACTGGTAGGTGAACCTGTAATGCTTTTTTATTCAGGCTGGGATGCAGCAATCCTGTTTGCTTCAGTGAAATGTTTGACAGCACAGACTTAATCAGGTTCATCACAGCTAAAAGCCTTGCCAAGAATTATTGATGGGCAGCCCTCATTTGCTACTTATTTTTATAGTGCTGATAAAATGTTATTTAGAGGGTGAAATGTTTTAGGGTGAACTGATTGCTGTTTGTTTAAAAATTGTTTTTTTTTCTTGCAAGTTCAGTGGGAAATATATATTTTTTCTTTAGTAGTGAAGACTTAACTTTATTGCAGACATTAGCCAGGTAGCATGAAAAATAAGCAACTTATCTCTCTTGATACTTTCTGTTTAACTTTGATGTGAATGAAGGATCATTTGGTAGGTTTCTGTTAGAGAAATCCATTAGCAGCAGCTTCTGTTAGCAGGAATCTCATGGCAGTGTGTGCTTTGTTCAGCTCTGCAGTTACTCCTTTGGCATTCATTTAGACATCAGATCAGTATAGCAGTGATAGGGACTTGAGTCTAGCAAACCTTTGGCAGATTGTTCGTTATCTTATGTGCCCCCCCCCCCCCACGTGGTCTGTTCNCCCCCCCCCCCCAAACGTGGTCTGTTCCACAGCTAATCAAGTTCAAAGGGCTGACGTCACTAGATTTCCTGGAATCGTGTTTCAGTGGCGGAGCTGGAAAACTTAAACTCTACAAACAACACCTACATTGACGTCAGCCGCAAGTCATGCTGTGATTTAGTCAGTTCCTTTCTGCTTCAGCTAGAACTGCTTGCACGTTTTGTAGTGTTATTCTGTAGCCTGTGCTCCTGATCTCTTGAGCTAAGTAAATCTGATTTATGTGTTTTGTATTATTTATCTCACTGCTCTCAGCTATTCCAAAAGACCTCGGGTTGATTAAGCAAAGAACCAGGAGCTGCGCAACAGGCTTTTGAGAAAAGTTTATAATCCTTCTGGTAAGATACTGCCATAGAAGAGGGATGAGAAAGAAAGGGGTGTAACAGTATTCTTCCTAGTATGTAGTCAGTCAAGTTCTGCTCTGCAGAAAGATCTTTAGAATCTATTTGTGATGTAAAGCTTCGTGTAGGTTGTGTAGGTCTTTTGAATAGGCTTCTTGTCTGTCGGTTTGTGTCTTGTAAAATAACACAAGCAGCATGTTTATTGTGGCATATACTTCTCTAATCTTCACCAATGAATTTGGCTACAGTCTATTAATGAATCCCATGACATCATATTCTCCACCACCAACAAATTTGAGAGCTTTAAAGTGAATCAAAATTCCTTGTTTCTTTTTTTCATACAGACCTGTCACTTTTGTAGAATCGAATCATTTAACCTCTTTAAAATATCTTAGTAGTTTTCCTGGTTAAATAGTGTCATCAATGCAATGAGCATGAATTTGGGCAAACTCTGGGAGATATAGAAGAGAATAGTGGACCTGGGGTTGTGAAGAGTTGGACACAGCTACAGAACAACAAGAAATATTTTTCCATGACTTGATAAGTATAAATGTCATGAGTCTAAATAATAATTCATATTTTTTCTGATGACATTTATGCTGAAAAAATTAAAAATTGTTGTAAGTATTGTAAGATAGTCATGTCAGAGAGAATTTTTTTAAAAAAATCCACAACAATAGTATAAAAGCAGAATTCTATATGCCAAGCAAAACAGTAGAAAAGGAATACAATAGAAGACAGTAAGAGTAAACAGGATATGAATAAAATGTCCATCAGCATTAAATTTGTATGTTCAGAAGTTAATAGAATTCAGTTTTTCAGTTTAACAGTGATGAACATCTGAAAAAAATGGGAAAATTCGTATTTGAAACTGATGGAATGATAGTGTCTCAGATCAGATTTCTAGGATTATTGAAATATGTAAAATAATTGCTAGGATTAGATTATGAGTTTTTATCTGAGAAGCTGCAACATAAATATCATTTCACATCTGAATATGTTATTTACAAAATGATAAATCAATCAAATATTTATAAAAAAGATGAGATTATGCATTATACAGATTGCATATTCAAGAGGATTGGGAAGTATGATGGAAGGCATTAAAGACTTCAATATATGAATGACAACAGATCATTTTGATATCTGTAATTGTGGAATGATTATTTCAGCAAAAATGTTTTTTTTATGACTACTGGAAAGAGATGAGTCTTTTTGGAAAAGTAATTGTTAAGATATGTTCATCTAATTATTGGAGATATGAATTGATCCATATGATGTCATATATGGTTGTGCTTTCTTTTTGGATAATGATTTTTCAGATACTAACTTTTTTGAAGGAGTTATTGATATTTGTAGATGCCCATGTTTATGATAATACAACAAATACAAATATAAACAAATGATCTTTTTAAAGATGGGAAGTCACCTGATTTTCATCAATGATACAGTGACCATCAGAACCAATACTCTTTTCTGTATTTAAATAAGCATTTTATTGTTTTAGTTTCTTTTTTCCATTTCAATCAAAATGCAAAAATTTAAAAAAACAATGTATAGATGATATACTCTGTACATATTAATTATCTACTGTAAAGTTCATGGGACTGTAAATCCCAATATCTCCCCAATCAGCATGGCTATTAGCAACATAATTTTAGGTTGCAGAAAAAACACTGGAACAATTATGGCAATTACACAATTGTTTTTGCTGTCTCTAAGTCAGTCTGAATCTCAGCTAAGATTGCACAATGTAAATATTTCAGGAATTTCATCTGTTTTACTTCTACTTTTTCTACTTTTTTGTATCTGTTTTGTTCGGAAAACACTATTGTTTTGTCTCGGAAAACACACGAGGTAGACCTGCGGTTCCAACAACAAAGGCTTTATTCAAACAACAGTCAGAATAGGAACACTTTTGGCTGCAGCCGAGGCTAGCCTTTTATACAGGCTGGCCTGCCTGCTTTCAGCCTATGGCATTCCTTGAATTTGCCGCCTTTCAGCAGCTCTTTGGATTGGTTCTAGTGAACCAATCCACTTCTTACTTACTGGACCAATCAGAAATGTAGTCTAGGAGTCAACCATTTACATATAGAAACACCCCTCCCCTCTTTTTCAGTCCTACGTAGTTACATAGTCACGTCAGGTAGGTGGGGCTGGCTCGACTCGACACATTTGACGTTGCCGCGGTTCATTCTTAAGCGAAGACTTGACCGCGGTTCGGATGGGCGTCTGTGTCTTCCAATCTTCGCTCTGGAAGCCGTCTGGAAGAGTGATGTCAGCCATTTTACCGCCGCTGAGTTGCTTTCGGCCAGCGGTTTTGCCGGCTCGCCACCCGTTTCCCATTGGGCAGGTTGAGCTGCGCCTGGCTGGCCCCTTCTGAATGGGTTCTCTTCGCCGCAAGTCTCCTCTCAACAGTGGAGTCTTTTATTTGCTCTTTTTTGTTTGTACAATTCGTTTGTTGTTTAGGTTTTAAACGGTTCTTTAGTTAACTTCTCGCGCTTTCCCCCCCCACCGCTGGTTTGAGATTTGCAGTCTTTGTCGGCGACTGCGTTGTGTGTCGTGTGGGTCTCTCTATTATTCGGGATCGAAGAGCTGGCTCTCATGTGCGCGCTTCCACTTCCTTGCCATTCGTCTACCGTTAAACGAGTGGATTTGGGGCCTGTGACTTGGGTAATATTTGTCCTGGTACCCATCGGTCACCTGTTGAAGTTCGTTGCTATACGCAAGTCGCCTATTTTCGAATTGCCTAAACCTTTGTGGAGAATCAGGCGGGGTTTGCTGCCGGTTAAAAATCTGGGTCTTAGTCTGTCAAGTTTGTGATCGTAATTTTCGCCCCATAAGTAAATTCCGCGGGGACGTGGTTAGTATTGTACGGGGGCGTTATGTGCTTTGATGGAGTGTGAGTTAAACGGTTTACTTTTTGTTGGACATCTCCTGTGCTCCATTCTTTCTAGCCCTTCTTATTGTAAACCGAACCATTCTCTCAGCTCTGCCGTTTCGCAGGCCGGATCGGGGCCGGCGCGTGTAGGGCATGTCTGATAACCTAGCGGGAGGCATAGGTATTGCTCGAATTGCCAAGCCTTGTTATTGTGGTCCGTTGTCCAAGACAAGAACGTTCTGGTAGACGTGGGGTGGCGAAAAGGTCGTCTAATTTCTTATTTAGCGTGGTCTGTTGTCGTTGTGGCATGATTTTTACTTTCAAGCCCAAATGTTTGAGTAGGCATTCAAAGACAACCCAGAAAAGGTTATGCCCCCTGGCGTTTGGCGACCGCGAAGTCTATATGAATTCTTGACCAACGGGTCCCCTAGGGGTCTCCCAGTCCTATGGGGTGCTTTTGGCCGGAAAGGTCTGATTCCCTGCATTTATGGCAAGAGCTTACCCAATATTCTATGTCCTTATCAATACCCTGGCCACCACACATAGCTCCTGGCTGGCTTTTCATCTTAACCATTCCAGGCGTCGACCTATCGTGACATTAACCTAGTACCTTGAAGCTCAATTTGGGTATGGGATGACCCGTCTCCCCCCCCGGCCCCAAACCACAACAAACACCCCCTTCTTGAATAGAAAGTTCAGTCTGTCTGCGACCGGAAAGGTTTAAAAGTTTCAGTTTTTTGGAGTCTTCCGGCAGACTCTTACCTACCCAACCCAGCAACACCGGCAGTCAACGAGTCCTTTTAGCGGTGGGTCTTTGCGACAATCATAGGCAGAGATGGGTAGATCGGGAACAAGGTCTCATTCTGCCAGCGATGTCATATTGCTGGTTGCCGGGCTCTGTCACATCAGTTGTGTGGTGGCGAGCGCTCTGCTCAAAGCGATCCAGCCCATGGTGAAATTTGCTTCCCTGGCCGATGTGTCAGAAGATTATTAGGAATAGGCTGCAAGGAACTCCTGGACCATCTAGGACATTCCTTGTGACAAGCTAGTTAGGCATCTCGGCCTTGTTTCCTCGCCAAAATTTATTCCCATCAGGGGTTTGTGATCCATTATAATCTGCAAAAAACCCGCCTGTACAGATATTCGTGGAAAGCGTTTTACTCCAGCGATTAATTGCTAGCGCTTTCCCTGTCCAGCTTGACGGTAATTTCGCTCAGTCTTTGATAGCAGATCCTAGAATAATATACGACGGGGCTTCTCTGCCATCAGGAAGTTGGCATGCCTCAGACGGGCACCTACTCCAAATGGTGAAGCGTCGCAAGGTCACTCTAAACGGCAGTTGTGTTGCTAAAAATTGGATAAAGAACGTTTCGTTGCACTGTTTTAGCAACTTTTTAATATTTTGGAAAGCATTCCTTTCTTTGCTACCCACGCTTCACAGCTTTGCCGTTATCTTAAGAGGCCGGTGTAATGTTCAGCTCCCATAGTGGCCTTGTTTTTGCAGAACATACATGATCAAAAAATTAAATCAAGTCCTAAAAAGGCTTGCAGCTTCTGGTTTTGTTTCTCAGTTCCGTTCTTCTTGGGATTGCACTTGATTTTTTTATCTGTGGGGGTGGATGCCCCTCACCGTCTATTGGCAGTAGCCCAAGAATTTCAACCGCCCTTTTTTCATTAGGCAGCATTTTTCTCTTTACCCTTGAGGCCAGATTCCCTAAATTTTGTTAGTATCTTTCTTGTGATCTTTTTCTTAATGAGTCTCATCTCTGCCGAGCATTTAGGACGTCGTTCGAAATAAGGGAACGACTCCCCCTGTATGCCATTAAGGAGACGTTCCATTCAAACTTTGGAAAAAACGCCCGGTAGCCACGCTTTACTCCAAATTGGAGTCGTGCAGCAGTTTGAATGCACCCTTGTGTGTGACTGTAGTTGTGCGCTTCTGCTGTCTCTGGGTCCCACTGGGAGTTTGCCTGATAGGCTTGCGCCAAGTCCAGTTTAGCAAAACAACTTTGCCCTTGACCCAGAGAGTGAAGCAAATGTTTGGACTACTGGCACCGGGTTATGCGCTTGGTTGGTAAAGCGTGATAGAATGCGTTCAGGGTATTGGCCTTATAGTCACCAACATGATTTCTTACCCCGCCAGGTTGATGGTTTTTGTAACAATAGGCGTTTCCATTTGCGCATGCGTCCACAGGTTCCAACACCCCCTTGGGCTATTAGCTTGTCGAGTTGTTCCTCTACTACTTTGCCTTATAGCGCAAAGGGAACTCGCCTGTGCTTTTTAATCTTCTTGGGCTAATTGGGGATCTAGCTAAAGAAAATAGGGCTTCCCTGATACCTTGCCCAGTGACCGTCAAAAACGTCTGGAATTCGCGGATGAGGTCATTCTTCCCAGACCGGTTTGTAAAAGTCACTCGATCGAGTCCCGGTCATACCCGATGCCCAAGCGGTGCAACCATCCGATGCCCACCGAAGGGCTCGGGTCTGTCTCGGTCGACTATGTTACCGGCAGTCGTTTGACACTGTTGCTTATAGGGTGACCAAAAATTTGTTCCCATGCCAACTACAGATTCGTTTCCCTGATAGTCTTTTGAGAGTCAAAGGTTGTTTTTGGCAATTGTTTGGATTTGATGTCTGGGATAGTTTTTTAATTGTATCCCAAGGACACCATCGAAAGGAAGGACCCGGAGTCCACTTCCATCTTACAGGGCTTCCCTTCGATTTGTGTACCAGTCACTTTAACCTTCTTGCCGCTTGTCCATCTGAGCAGCTTTCTATAGTGAGGTTTGGTGTGTATTGCGCTCGTTTCTCTTGTATGCCACTTTTCTCTCCCGCTCGTTAGCGCTCGGCTGCGTTGTTGGGAATTTCTTCGTCTCGGGCGGCTGTTGTTTTTCTTGTATTCTGGCCAGACTTTCTCGACCCCCGTGTGCCCACGTTTTTTCTACGCAGTACCTGCAGATAGCATCGAAGAAATCTGCATTCGGCTCGGCATCGCGTTCCTCCGCAGCCAGCACATTCCGCCAATTCTTCTTTCGCGCCTCTTTTTTATTTGCGAGAAGACGGTGGACCTCGTTTGTCTTCCTCGCTCGAGTCGGTTTCCTCTCTCGACTCTTCGAAGATGGTGTGGTGCGTAGGCTGCTTTCTTTCTCAAGCTGGTGGGTTGGTTCTTCGCCATTATTATGATTCATTTTTTCTTCATTTGGTACCGCCGATTTCTTTGTGGCTTCGGGCAGGCCATGGCTTCCGCCGATTAGCTTCTGGTCACTAGTGATGTTCGGGCTGATTAGTAGTCTTTAACTTTGCGCCAATTCGAGGTTAGGTGTCTCTAAGCCCCAGACCACCACGCGATCCCATCATCGCTTCGTCGATATGTCAGGAAGTTACACTCACCCCCTATTTGTCAGAGCAGCCCACGAACCATCGGCGACGGGTTCTCCCCTGTCTCGCTAGGTCTCTGCGGTAGAATCTTTAGCAAACTCATGCCGCTTTGTTAGATTTGACACTACCGGAGCGTAGTGTGCGCTTTGAGGATTCTTTGGTAGTGTCTAGGCCAACGTTAGCTTGCTTTAACGTCTCGGGACACTTCGCAAGGGGCTTTTCATTTTGAACACCGTTGTTCCGCAAGGGGCTTGAGGGATACAGCTCCGGCGTGCGTCCTTGTTCTGGAGGATGTCATCCATTTCAGTGCTCTCCAGTACATTTGGAAGTGAGTTCTGTATAGTGACTCCCAATCCTCCTTTGTTAGGATTGAAAGGTGCGGGCGCGGTGACGTTGTTTTCCAGACACTACTCTGCTGGCGTCTGGGCTTACTTATCATCGCGTGCACCGGCGTTTCGCGTTTCAGCGACGATTCCCAATTCCTCCGTCGCCCCAGTGTTTTTTCGGAAAACACACGAGGTAGGACCGGGTTCCAAACACACAAAGCTTTATTCAAACAACAGTCGCAATAGGCAACACTGTGGCTGCAGTCAGACCGTGGCTAGCCTCATATTTAATACAGGCTGGCCTGCCTGCTTTCAGCCTATGCATTCCCTTGATTGCCGCCCTCCTTCAGCAGCTCTTTTGGATTGGTTCCCTAGTAACTGAACCAATCCACTTCTTACTTTACTGGACCAATCAGAAATGTAGTCTAGGAGTCAACCATTTACATATAGAACAGTATCTATTTCAGAAGTAGCTTTTAGCATGCAAGGATTAAAACACATATTTTAATACTGAGTAATGCAAAAGCTTCAGAGCAAGATATATATATCACTGAATATCTTTTCCTGGATGAATTAAGCTATCTTTAATTCTGTTTTTAATTCACTTCAAGAAGATAGACTCTACAAGATTTTATAAGTTTCTTTTAATTGAATAAATTCCTACTACCAATTTAATTTGAAAAAATACTTGCTATTAGTTTGTTAGTCCAGTAATCCTGTAGACCTCACATCTCTTCACTCTGTGAATTTTGGCTATCGCAGTTGTTTTTTTTCCCAAAGTTTATGTTAATCTGTTCAAACAAATAGCTGATATCCCATTTAGCAATAAATCACACTCCTCCTTACATTTGCTTACTATTTTTTTCTTAATCTCTAACAACAGTACTGTCTTTTTTTGAAAACATGTTTTGCAAGTGGTTGGACACTTTTCAGGGCTGTGTGTATTGAGAATGTGATTTTTTTCTTTAAAAAGTCTGGGGGCCAAAATGCATTATGGGAAATAAGGAAGCTGAAGTTATTGCTTTGTTTTATCATCTGCCTGTTCATTTTCATGAAGGAAAAGATCAATATAATTTTTGAAAGATTAAAAATAGCAAGTGAAGTTAGCCTCCTGGACATAAAATGTGAATCAACAAAACATTCCAGGATTTATAGGATATGTTGTTGAGGAACTAACATTCTGATCATCAGAGCTTCATTTTGCTGCTTTTCTGGGATTAGGAAAATTAAATGCTATCTGGGTCTTGTCAGACCTTTTTTGCTAGTGGGTTTTGTTTATTTACTAAGATATGTTGTAGAGGTCTATCCCATGTTCTCATTTCTTGGGTAATGTTATTAAATTAAATGAACTTTTTGTTAATATTATTGCTATGGCTTATTTAAATAATATCTAAAATATGTTAATTGGCATACAAATTATAGTCGACTGTATTGACTGTCACTCGCTTAAAAATTACTACAACAATAAATTGGGGTTCTTCAGCATGAAAGGTAACAGTAAAAGTGCTGTTTTGTCATTGATAAAATCCATTGTCCCTGATTTTTTTTGTATTGCACATATTTCAAGTCAAGTGTCACTGAAGCCAATTGTCAATGGTCAATTGTCATGAAGTGCCAGGAATGGTTTCCTACCACCTGCTCTTGCATTATAGGGAATATAATTTGGAAATTGTGGCACATTCGTTTAATTCAGGGATCTGAGGCTGCTTTACAGATCTAGCTTTCTTCCCTTCCAGATGACTATGTGGACAGTCTATGAATTAAAGATTTGCCTTCATTCATCATGCAGGAAGATAGTTATTTCCCATTCTCCTATTAGTTCAGGTTTAAGAAGTGAGGGCTGCTGATACGCAAAATGATTCCTAAGGAAAGGGACACTGTGTGCACTGGGTGTAAGGATCCTGGCAAAAGGATGAATAGATGGCGTGTGGTGGAGATAGGGAAACGAGCAGGAAAAAATAAAACTAAATGAGAAAGGTCTTGATCAGAAGTGAGGTTCAGCCAGTTTGGGCTAGTTTGGAAAACTGGATGTTAATTTTATATACAGTGCGGCAAATTGGTAGTTCCAATGACCAGTGTGGCAGCGCCTCCTGCAGTACCCCGTTTTTGCTCCCAGGAGGCTCCAGGGAGGCTTGCTAGGCTGAAAATGGGGTGGGGGGGGTACTTCTTCAAGTTGCTCAGAATGTAAGCTCTGCTTACCATTTCGGAGTGAGCAACCCATCCTTTGGAGGCATAATCAAGGGGGTGTGGTGACACATTTACCTTTGCCACAAATAAGTGATCCAGCTCACTACTGTTCTCATTTTACAGAAAGAGAAATGAGGCTCAAAAGTGCTCTCATGCAATGTAGCTACAATTCAACCTCAAATCTCCAGATTCAATCCCAACTTATTGTTCCCTGGGCATAAACTTCCTAGTATGGCACCTGAAGTTGCCTTGGCAAATGAAGTCCTGAATTTATTGATTGATTGATTGATTTGATAATTACTTGCAAAATAATAGGTATAAGTATATACATAGTTATGAATACATGAAATGGGTACATATAAGAAAAATAAAAGAAACAATAGGACAGGGACGGTAGGCACATTGGTGCGCTTATGCACGCCCCCTACAGACCTCTTAGGAAAGGGGTGAGGTCAATAGTAGACAGTCTAAGGTTAAAGTTTTTGGGGTTTGGGGAAGAAACTACAGAGTCAGGTAGAGTATTCCGGACATTGACCACTCTGTTGCTGAAGTTGTATTTTCTGCAATGCTTTCCTGAATAGCAGGGAATCTAAGCCACAGAACCACACCTGTGAACTTCTGCTGTGGTGATATGAGACTAAGTGTTTTGTTACTCTTGGAATTATTCTTAATTGCATCTTCTCCTCTTGTCATTCAGTTTCATGCACTGCTGATAAATATTCTTGTACTTCTACATTTATTAACAGTGATATATTTTTATATTAGACATGTGGCCATGGCAACAGCTCTCCAGCAGCATTATACACATTTATTTACTTCCATGATATTAGTTTACAAACTGTATCCTGGTCCTTTTCCTTCTTTCTATCTCATCCCCCCTTCTAATTTAGCTTGGTAACCTCTGACTTTATTATAGCTGATGCCAAACAGAAAAATTAATCTAAATATGTTTATAAACACTTCATAACAATGATTATAATCTTCCTTAACATGCTAATGTAGTCACTCTGGATCCTACTTTCCTTTTTACTTCACAAGCATACATACATGGAAGGGAGGAAGAAAGAGGGAGGGGAGAAAAAAAGGGAGAGAGGAAGGGAGAAAGAGAGAAGGGGAGGGAAAGTGAATGAGATATGAATGGACAGATGGAGGAAGGGGGGGAGGGAGGGAGAGAAAAAGGAGAGGGAGGAAGGACCACAAACCCTGGCACTAGACACAGCTTCAGAGGATGCTTTGAAACACCACAGCAATCCAGGGCTGGAAGGGACCTCGGAGATCATCTAGTCCAACCCCTTGCTCCAGGAGCATTGATAAAGTGAGTTTCTCTCTTTTGACCCACCCAGTCACATAACCACATAACCATCCCCACCGAGTCATATGACAACCCAGTCATATGACCACCTAGCCATGCCACCAAGCCGCAGAACTGGTTGTTAGAAACCAATTGAATCCCACCCCTTCTTTTGATCGAATTATTTGTGGAGACACATCTTAGCTATAAGCCCTATTTAACCAAGAAATTATCTCACACTGTGGCAATGAGCTCTCATTTTTGTTGGAGACATTCCAGATTCTCTAAATCAGAACAGAAGTGGAATAGCCCATGCTTAAGTTTATTCTGCAGTTTTAACTGGGCACCTACATACGTAGCTTATTGTTACTTAGTACTGAATTGTATTCCTTTCTTTAAAATCATGTATTGTAATAGTCAGGTACAGTGAATGATTTCTATGCTTTTTCATTCCCTTGCATTTGCTTTGTATAGATTTCTTTTCTTCCTCTATTCCCTTAAGATTACATTATTTCTTTGAAACAAAGTAAAAAATGATGAGAAATAAAAAGACAATTTCTGCTATGGCAGAGGTTCCCAACCTTTTCTATACTCCACACCCCTAGAATGCTACTGATATATTCTCACATCCCTTAAAACTAATAATTACATATATATAATTATACATATACACTATAATTTTGAAACTTCTAAACCCAAGATTTTGCACCCCCTAGAATATCATTTTGCACCCCTGGTTGGGAACCCCTGTCCTATGGATTGCTTTTTCTTAACAGAATTCATTCAATAGAGGTACAAACAAGCTGCTTAATTCCCACCTTCCCTTTGATAAATGTGTTGTTTCCATTGTGATTTTCTGAGGGCTGTTATGTTAAAACATCCAAACATCCAAATAAAAACTGTACAAATCTTGATGACAGATGCCATTTTAGAACATTTGTTATTTTTTATTTGTTTTGCTGATAAACTATGCAATTTTCTTTTGTATTATAACATCTTCTTTTTTGAAATTGCAGCTGCTACAGGTGACATGCCAACTTATCAAATCCGTACTCCAACCACAGCCTTACCTCAAGGAGTCGTCATGGCAGCTTCCCCAGGAACACTGCATAGCCCGCAGCAGCTAGCGGAAGAAGCAACACGTAAAAGAGAACTAAGGCTTATGAAAAATAGGTACCAATTAGAATTTAAATTAATCATTATTTATTTATTTCCCAGAATCAGTAAGGAAACAGTAATGCTAAAAAGACTAATGCAGTACTTTAACTTCTATACCATACTATACACATTTTCCACTCAGAAAGTCCATTGCATTAATAAAAATAAAAGATTCACACAGAAACAGAATTTAGTATCATACATAAAGTTACGTGTCCTAATATAGATAATTCTCACTTACTGACAGTAATTGAGACTGGGAACTCAATTGTTAAGGGACAGTAGTGCTGACTTCTAGTCGAAGTTCCAAATGTCCTGATTACTCTGGTTAGGTGAATGTTGCACAGCTGCAGTGTCCCATGGCCACATGATCACAATTTGTGACCATCTGCAAGTTCTCTATTGACTTTGCTTGTCAATGGAGAAGCTGGTAGGATTGGCACTGAATGTCACAAATGGCAGTCATGACTATGGGACTCTGCAGTGGCTACCAACTATAAAGATTCACTGTAGGAATTATTTATTCAGTGCTATCCATAACTTCAAACAATCGCTGAATGAGTACATGTTAAATGAGGAAGGCCTATATTTTAAATAATGCTTTGTACATCTAATTTTTATGTGCACATACATTCATGTGAGTGTCATTTGCTTAAATAGCAAATTCTGTTTTGATTCAGTTTTACCAAAGCCTGTGGTTTTGTAAACTTAACAGAATAAGAGAAGGATAAAGCTTTTTACAGATTTATATTTTATTGCAGAAAATAAATTTAGTGTGGAATGTTCACTTGTATCTTGTAGTAGGCTGATTTTTAAGAGTTTGGTTGCATTTCTCACTTTAGATTGCATTTCTCACTTTATTTATTAAATTTTGTACATTGTCCAGGCTGAATTATCCTTTTGTTTATTTACTTCCTGTATGTATGTTAGTATTAATGTTATACTCATTTTCCATTGCCAGTATTTGTGGATATTGTTGGCATGCACTTTACTGGAAGAAACTGAACTCCTTGTAACTAACCCCACTATTGCTTAATGTTTTCATAGTATTGCTTTTTCTCATGCCTTTTAATTTCAAATTGCTAAACCAGAAATGTTTTAGTTTCCATCTCTTCTTCTTCTCTCTTCAGGTTGTCTAGTGTCTATTGTTAGTGGCAATTAAATAATATATGTCAGCTTATTTTGATTTTTCTGACATTAAATGCAAATTATCAACTAGCCAACATTCTTGTTTAGCGCTTGCAGATACTTTTCTCATTGATGCAATTTTTTTGACTTTTCGACTGTATTTTTGTAAAAATTGTGTCAACGATCTTAGGGATTCTTTCAGATTAGTATTCCAGGAAAAGCTTTGTGAGAAATAATCTTACCTATAATAATGTACAAGGAAAAAGCTTTTCCTTGTGAAAATTACAGCAGGGAGGACTCCAGAATAAAATTTGTAGCTTTGAGACAAATAAGTTCAGATGAGATCATCATAGTAT
The DNA here is from genome assembly GCA_004320025.1 of Laticauda laticaudata. Taxonomy (NCBI): domain Eukaryota; kingdom Metazoa; phylum Chordata; class Lepidosauria; order Squamata; family Elapidae; genus Laticauda; species Laticauda laticaudata. The sequence continues at coordinate 50,731 of BHFT01045364.1, read as the reverse complement.
TTCATATTCGTTAAGGAATTTATATTATATTCGTTAAGGAATTTAAACATTTTTGTTCAATACTTTAAGAAAAAGTTCTACATGGTGGCCTCTCAAAGGTCTTAAACAGTAACATATATGTAAAATGTTATATAATTTAAAATGATAACCAATGATGATGTTTGGTTCTTCATTTCCCACTCACAGGCTAGTGGTTTTAGAGAACTAAAAGGCCTGGAATTAGATTAATGAAACAACAGCAGGAACAATAAAAGTTTAAATAGTAGTTTAACTTCCCATTGATCCTTAATTATTAAACTTTAAAGCTTAAACTATAAATATTAATTCTTATTAATTCATATTGTATTCACTTTATATAATATTGGTTTGGATAAATAAAAATTGGGACAAAACATTTCGAATTAGCTGAAAAGAGAAGTTGAAAATTTCAAACTGAAGAGAGAAGGTACCATGTTTCCCTTGCCAACAGTTAATTTCCTAACATTTTGCAGGTATACTTGGAGATGACTGAACTACTTGTTATTTAGCATGTGGGCTTAATATGGGCTATTATGCGAACAGATGATGTGGGGGTTGTACATATTGAGCTGTTACTTTCATGCATGTTTTGTGATCGCTTCAGTTGGTTTTGTAAATCACTATCTCATTGATTTTACAACAGCTTCCTCTCACTTTTCTGCTATGTGGTGTCTTCTGTCTGGTGTCTTCTGTCTGTCTGTTCCGCATTGTGTTCAGAGCACTGTGAAATTTATGCTGTGACTGGTGTATGGTGTACATGATTTGACATTTACTGAGTCACTTCAGCTTTTCTGGTGTCAGAGGTTATCCTCGTTATCCAGGTTTTCTTTACCTTGTAGCTGATTGAGTAGTCATTGCCTTGTGTTGGTTCCAGGGAAGCCGCTCGGGAATGTCGCAGAAAGAAGAAAGAATATGTCAAATGTCTTGAAAATCGTGTAGCAGTCCTTGAAAATCAAAACAAGACTCTCATTGAGGAACTCAAGGCCCTCAAAGATCTTTATTGCCATAAAGCAGAATAACTGGCATTTGGCCGTGGAACTTTTTACTATGAACAGTAATCAAGGCATGAGATGAAGCAATTCTACAGATTGCCAAGTGACCCTTAAGAAAGGGGCAGTGTGTGGTCTTTGTGATCTTGGCTTTTCTTAGGTCTTTTTTCTAAAAGATGTGTGATTTCTAATCTTTGGAAAGCATCATTGTCTCCATATTGTATTGACCTTGGTCACTGCACCATCTCCATCCTATCTTATGTCAATAGCATGTCACAAAAGCTTTTCTGTTTGCCCTTTTTACTTTTTTTTCAGGGAAGCTGCAAAAGAATGTCGACGAAGGAAGAAAGAATATGTGAAATGTCTGGAGAGTCGTGTTGCAATGTTAGAAGTTCAAAACAAGAAACTTATAGAAGAGCTAGAAACTTTAAAAGACATTTGCTCTTCCAAGACAGATTAGTGTCGATATTGAAACTGTGAACTGAGTACAGCATGTACAAATGCTTCTGCAGAAATGTCTAGTCAAAAGAATTATGACTTTTCCTTTCTATCATTTGTATTCTACTCCACCTAACATTCCTGAAACACTCGGCTGCTTTTTCTAGATTATTAAATGAAACTTCACCTCACTTTTTCTCACCTAGAAATAGTCAAATATTTTCAAAACAGTGTATGTTCCATGTTTTTAGAGGAAGCATGTGTAAGAGCTGCTCCTCTACCTATATTTGCATTATTTTCTTTATATGAGTGTCCCACTTGCTTTAAACTGATCAAAGTACTTTAAACTGATCAAAGATAGTCTAACACAATAAAATGAAAACCACCCAAAGTATCTCAGGAAGATGTTATATAAACATGTGCGTTGTTACAATGTACATGTATTAGAATATTAGTTTACAAATGAATTTATGGCATATTTTTGTATTCATTGCTTTGTGAAGAAAATATTGTATTGCTGTCACTGAGTGCCATGGTTGAAACTACTTTAAATAGAACCATGTTGCATAAACTTCGTAGTGTTTGGTATTTATTTAATCATCTATTCCATATTTTTAAAGAATAAAACTAATGGCATATGCTGTGAAATATTTTATTGGACAATTTACTGTCTTTTATATTTCACAAGCATTTTCTAAAATTGTCTCTGGAGATTCTCAGTCATCTAGGTCATGGTGTCTCCCCAAAGCACAACCGTAGCCTTTTTTTCCCAAAAGGCAACTGGATTTAACTGAAGAAGTTTTTTTGAATGAGAAGCAAAAATCAAAGTCCAGTTGCCTTTTGAAAGAAAGCATCTTCAAGATTCTCCAGAATTGTAGCTAACACTAATTTAAAAAAAAAACATTTCAACATTTTTCACACAAGTTTTATAAGCACTTCTTTTTGAGCTGAAATCTGATAATACTCAAATTTCAAAGCATTTTGTATCCTCATATGAAGTTAGAGTGTACAAAATATTGATTTCTTCATATGGTACTACATGAGTTCATAAGCTAGTCACCCAATTGATCTTATGAGATTCTACTTTTTAAATTTTACTAAAATTTACATATACCATCCCCCCCCCCATTGTTTTGGCAATGGAGCTCAAGATGTTCCAACAGTTTATTATAATTTTATTTATATCTATCTTAGCCTGTATTGTGACTACAGTATCTAATTTTTATTATTCTCAAAATACCCCTCAAAAGCTTCTTTTATTCTAGAAACCTTGCATTGTGTGCGGATGTGAAGGACATCTTGGGAAGCTGTGGCTGGGAAAAGAAATTGTTGTGTATTCTGTCTTTATGTCAAAGTTTCAATGAAGGCAGGACTTCTGTTGCAAATGTTTTTGTTTTAGAACCGCTTCATGTTAAGATGTATTTAGTGCAATACATATTTGACCAAAAGATTTTCTTGATGTGGAGTCATAGTATGGAGTCTGTGTTGACACCAAGCAATTCTTCATGGTTGTTACGAATGATTATAAGGGAGGATATCCTGTTCAGTGATATAATAATACTTCCTTTTACGATGATGTCATTCTTAGGCAGTTCTTAACCATTGTAGTCAGAGCTGTTGCAATAAATCTGCCAACAAATCTACCCATTGGATTTTTATTGAGAATAAAGATAACAGGGCAGATCTAAAATTACAATCTATATTGAAATTTATTCTTTCTTTAAAACAATAGTCCAATAAATAGCAATTTTTATGACACATGGGATGTGTTCCATTGCTCGAGGGTCCATTTACTTTTCAGTGATAAATAGAATATATGTGTAGGAGAGACAGAAAAAGAACAATATATGCATGAATAACAATACTACCATATTTTCTTTTTATATGAATGGCTATTCATATAAAGTCATTTTGAATGAGAAACTACATTCTTACAAAGTGATTACAAAACTTGGAAAAAGGAATTAGACTCCTATACATTTCAAATCTGTTATTCAGTTACATATACTATTTCTGGTTGGTATATATATCTGGCAGCCAAAAAGAAAACCGATATTTCAGTATATAGCTAGGCAAAATAACAGGCAGGAAAATAATAATTAAATTACAATACAGGTGGTCTTCGATTTACAACAATCCATTTAGTGACCATTCGAAGTTACAACCACACTAAAAAAAATGAAATTTTTCACATTTATGACTGTTGCAGCATCCCAGTAATCACGATTTACATTCAGCTGCTTGACGACTCACATTTATGATGGTTGCAATGTCCTGGGATCATGTGATCCCCTTTTGCAACCTTCTGACAAGCAAAGTCAGTAGGAAAACCAGATTCACTTAATAACCATATTACTAATTTAACAATGGCAATTATTCATTTAGCAAATGTGGCAAGAAAAGTCATAAAATGGGGCAAAACTCACAACAAATTTCTCACTTAACATAAATTTTGGGCTCAATTGTGGTCATACATTGAGGACTACCTGTACAATAACAATATACTATTGGAGAAAAAAATTGCTTCGAAAAAATATATATAGTAAAGAGTCATAGATTTCAGAAGTCTGCATCTCTCTGTTAAATATTTATAGCTGGTAAAAATATTGGTTTAGTATTCAACATGTTGATAATTTTTATCCATACTTTTACCAACAGAATATATCCAGAAGTCACCAAATAACTACATTTTTCAAATTTTAGTAGAAAAATAAATAGGAAACAATATTTCCATTAAGGTTTTCCCTCTTTGTGGAATTGCTTGTGTCCAGATGCCCACATATGCAACCTTGCAGGCTTCTTCTGAGGCTTGCTATTGATGGTTGTTTTGAGTTCTTAAGAAGTGCTCTCTTCAAATGGAAAGACAGTAATTGATTTAAAATTTTCTGTGCTTGCTTCTAAATGTTTTGTTTAACCTTATTTCTTTAATGAAAGGGAATAGGGTCAAATTGCCTTTATCTTTGTTATGTGGAGTGCTACCTGGTTCTATTTCTATGGTTGTTTGATATTTGTCTTCATCATCATCAACCTAACCAACCAGTTTTTCCAAAATTTTCAACATACATTTTTGAATTTATTATCTAAATGTATCACAGCCACTCAATTCCAGTGGACTGTAATGGCAAGGTAAAGTTATCAAATTGGACTATTCTGAACTATGGTGTTTTGAACCTGGCTGTCAATATGTATTCACCATTGCTCATCACACTTTTCAGGTCACAAATGATTAATGCACATGCTGTCATCAGGAAAGATGAATCAAGATTAAAGGTGGTGGGAAGGAGGGGGAATTAAATCATGTTAAACTGCCTTTTGAAGTCTACTTAAAATAAAGAAGCAACAATGTAAGAAAGGAAGTGGTGTTACCTGTTGGGGTTTTTCCTGTCATTGAAATGACTTGTGTTAATGATTTTGATGTGGTTAACCTGAAAAAAAGAATGATTAGGATATTGATGTCACTTCTGCATTTTGTTTTCAAGCAAATTGTTGTTCACTGAGTTTAGAGGGCACTTCTACAATCAAAAATGTAAAGAGCTATGGTGGCATATTTTGTAAGGTCTGACTTTGTAACATCAGGTTCATATTAGAGAAAAAAAGATTGGCTGAATATATTACGATTACTTCTGATAAATTTCTGATTGATGGACTATGTGCAAAGTAGGAGGGAGAGTCCATTCATTAAAAAAACAGTACTAGTACTTTGAGACAGTGCTTCTTCAGAGTCTTTTATCCTTGAACTTTTTAGAACTATTTTCTTCCACATTCAAAAAACTGCAGTAAAATCTCAACAAATATATGGGCTGCATAAATATGCATATGTCAGTTTCTCAATTATGTGCATCTGCCAAGTTTATTTTTCTTATTTTGAAAGTTTGTCAAATCCACATTATAAAATTTGCCTTAAAAAGGTCTAAGATGTCTTAAGATAATTTGTTCTTATAGTTGGTTTTTTTCCATTTGCCTAATATGCATTGTAGTATATTTTTTGCATGTTATTTTCACAAGTGTCATTTTTTCCTAGATTTTATCTAGTAAACTTTAAAAATAAAGGAGAATATTATTAGCTCAGGCTTGAAATGAGGGGGTCCTTAGTGCTCTCTGAGCTTGGTTGTTTTCTTGCAGACGTTTCATTACCCAACTAGTTAAGATCATCAGTGCTACCAAGGAGTGGGGAGCTGACAGCAAATTCTACTCCTAAACTAGTATTGATGATGGCAAATCTACTTTGGATGATGAAACACCTGCAAGAAAACAGACAAGCTCAGAGACCACCAAGGACCCCACCCCGATACTTTTTAAAAAAATTGATACAATTCAAAATTTAAATAGAGGTACTCCTCAACTGTAATGAAACTTGTTAGTCATATGTTGCAATGGCCATTAAGTGAAGTATCTCAGTTAATGAACTCCCCATTCCCACTCTCCCAAATGCAATCATTAAATGAATATGTATCTTGTCACGTGGAACACTTGGGTTGCTTCAGGGATGAACAAAGGCCCTTAGAGGCCCAAACGCAGGCCCAGACCAGGGCCGAGGCACCCGAGGCTCTGTTCCTTGTTCATTGGCCTCAGCCTGCTCCCAAGTTATTCCCTGTCAGGCAAGGCCACTCGGGCCACTCAGGGGAAATGATTGGCATATCCAGTGCTTACAACTTGTAGGCCGAGGCTACCTCCTATCCAGCCATCCTCTAAGAGACTTGTAGAACTCAGCCTGCTTCTCACTCAGCTCCAGGGCTCAGTGGCATCTAACTTACCTTTTTATTTCTTACAGAGAAGCCCGACTGATGTGATGTGAGACTCAGCTTTCTTTCAGGTCACAGTGACCTCTTGCTCTCCTAACTAGTAATAGTTCTCCTGGGACTAGAGGTCTCTTTTTAAAAAACAAAAACTCCACAAATTCAGCAAACAAAGGAAGCTCCCTATATCTCCTCTCTGCAGCTGAATTAAGTTTGTGACATTTAGTACATTTCTCCCTAAGCTTCAATCATATATTGGGGGGGGGGGGGGGG
>BHFT01045364.1:27863-44260 GCA_004320025.1 Laticauda laticaudata | reverse complement strand
GGGGGGGGGGGGGGGCAGAAGGAGAGGATTTCTAAATTGTGGTGCAATCTATGCACAAGCAACACTGTTTGCAGAAAATAATTATGTTCTCCGCCTCATAATAATTATGTTCTTCCCCTTTATAAGCTCTGAACGACAAGAGCATGTCTCCTCCTAAATTCTGATCAGATTTTGGGATGATACGCATAAGGAAGAGATCTTTTGTTCCATCTCTGGAAACTGGTTTTGCTGATGGAAAAATACAATTATTTTCTGCTGGTTTTGTTTTTGGTTTAATTACTGAATCAAGTTGTGGCAGTTTTTACTTCAATTATTTTCCTTTAGAATGATATTCAAAACCAAAGTACTGTTGCATAACTCTAGAAGTCAACTATATCCAATTTCTGTCGGAAACAGTAAAGTATCTTTTTTCACAAATCATATTCTCATTTAACTTTGTTCTGGAGATACCAGCATGATATAATATCTTCACCTGGAAAAAGAATAAAGATGCATAACAATAGAGTAACCATAATAGAAGTGTGTGGTCAAACAACAGTGGTTAAATGTATTTTATTGAGAGTTAAGCCAACTTCATTTGAAAATACATTGAAATTCATGCAAACCTTCAAGTTTTTAGAATACACTTGGCATTTTTCAGAATATGTTTAAAGATTGCATATTGAAGTCAAGTTTTTAAGGTGATGCTTTGATACATCTTTTATCTGTTCATAAATTATTAGGTGGAAGATAATTTGATTAACCACTCTATAATCAGTTCTCTCATAATTTGAAAAAGGTAAGAGATAAGTTGAGAACCAGTCTTTCTCACAGCAGAAATATCAGTCAACAACCAATAGCCAGAGCTCAAATTGATATAGGTAGAAGAGCAAAATCCCCACACTGATAGGGATAATCAACTGTTCAGTGTGCTACAATCTAATTTACAATGAAGATTCTTGTTTGACCGTGCTGCATTGTCTCTCCAAAAGACAAGTGTGAGCCTAGTAGCCAAGTTCAGCTATGTAAAGTTAGGAGACTAACTATTATAGATTTATTATAAAGCCCATGGTCCTAAGATGAGATTTTTTGTTTATTTATAGATAGTTGAGCAATGCCATCTTGTGGATATAAAAAGTCAAAACATGGATAATTCTGTATTAATGAATCAGGATTTGAAAGTAAAAAACATCCAAACTTCAAAGTATACTTCTATAATTCTCATATTTCACTTTTTGTGAGACCTAAAATAAAACTATTAGAGTCAGAACTGTAATACTAAATGATTTTAATGTAATGGAGATAGAGATATTATTGTTAGGATGATTTTGAATTAAGCACAGCAATTTACTATGCTTAGATTCCAATTTCCAGACAGTAGTTATAAATTTGAAAGTTTCTTGGAAAATAATAGATTAGAAACTTTTCTTCATTCCTATTGCACCAAAATATTCATCAGGAATATTTTTGGTGCGTCCTCATAGTTATCCCAGCCCATAATCTGAATGAGTTTTGAGCATTATTAGTGTTCAATAAGTATAATTCCCCTAATTCTGATACAAACTGATGTGTTTCACCAGTTTGTAGACACAGTTAGGTAGTCAATGAATAAACAAATGAATAATGAGCTAATTATGCTAAACAATTATGCTAAACAAACCCGTAACTTTCAAACTTCCAACTGCTGAATACTACTTGATTGTATCAATAAAAGATTCTGAAACTTTAAAAATGGTATTATGCATATATGAGAATTGGCAGGAATGTGTTTATGGATATTCTTAATCATCCAGGTCATGACTGTCCCAAAATATCTTTTTCCAAGAGGCAACTTACTGATTTTTTTTCTTTGCAAATGTTTTGCTTCTCATCTAATCTTGATCCAAACTAACCCTGAAAAAGCTTCTTGGATAGGAAGTAAAATATTGAAAAAAAAAAAAAACCAAGAANGAAGTAAAATATTGAAAAAAAAAAAAAACCAAGAAAATCTATTTGCCTTTCACAAAAAGCACTTTCGGCAAGCATGTTTGGGAGCTGACTTGCATAGTTTGGCCCCAACTGCAATGGATAATTTATAGCTGTCCTGATTTTTCTAACTTATCTCAATATTCCTTGCTTATTGCTAGTAATATAATTCAGTGGTGCTACATGGTTGCCCTCTTAAAATTAATTTGCTTGAAGTTGGAAATTTGTGCTATGTGTCTATTAGGATCTTATCGTCCTGTTATCTTTCAGGTAAATTGAATTTTGCTCTGATGATTCTGAACTGTTCCTCGAGGCAACTTTGCTTTTAAGTTATTACACTGAATTTTGCTAAGGGTAACTGCACACAAATTTATAGCACTGCAATTAGAATATAAGTTAAAGCAAAATAGCATGTATTTTACATATGTACAAAATCTTTGCAACTTACTGAAAATGGAAAGCAAAATATACACATGGTTTTATGGTTGAAAATTGAACCTAAAAATGAATTTCAGGTTCAACCACCAGGGGGAACTATTTTTAAAAAAATCTGGTACAGTAGATGAGTCTATTCTGAAGTGATGACATGTAAATGTTTAGCCAAAATTTTCAAAAATATAGACAGCTCATAGCATATGATGAAATGCCCTAATGATTAAATTATGAGGAATGTATTCCTGTTGGTAAATTATTATATTTTCTGACAGATTAATTTTAGGCAATGGTTTCCTATCTGTCCTGTGTGAATTAAGATCAGAAGAACCAAAGTTTAATGAAATAACTTTACAGTATTTCCAGCTTATTTAGAATGTATATGTTCCACACAATTCATGATGGATTATTTGCTTAGTATCCATGTAAAGCCAATAAAATCACAATAATTGTTGCCTGAAAGTTTTCCATACTTGCTCCCTTTTATTTATGATTCTTTTTCTTCAAAAATACACATTTAGCCACTTTGATCTGAAAAGATGTAGTTATTTTGTTCGCTTATTTTGACTTATTTTGTGGCAATAAAATATTTGATTCATACCACACACATTTGTGGTCTTTTCATCAATCTTTTGTGTTTAATGCAGTTACTAGATATATTACAGCACTGCATTGTAGCAACATGCTCCAATACAATTCACCAGTTCTGCAGTGCCAGGACAAAAAAGAGGTTTATGTGAGTTTTACAGTCACACAAAGAGTAGCACCACCATTTTACTTTACAATCTCACTTGAAGCAGTCTGAAACCAATTCATGGTCATTGTTACTTCTGGCAATCTCAGAAACAGAAAAGTATAAATGCAACCCATTGAGCCAAATTGCTTGCTCTTTAGCTGATTAATAGAAGATGAAAAACATCCTATTCTAAGTATTAGAAGGTTGCTATGGTGTTCTAGACCAGGGCTATCAAACTCAAGTCATTGCATCACATAATGTATTTGGAACTTCCCCCCCTTTGCTAAACTGGATGTGGGCGTGGCCAGGGTGTGACGCATCTGGCCCGTGGGCGGGGAGTTTGACAGCCTGGGTCTAGACAAAGCCAGAAAAGGCTTTCCTTTGGTTCAATACCAAAGCCTCCTGACTCTTGACACAGGGTTGATCTGGAAGGTTAACATATTTTTACCACGCACACCGAGCAAGCATGCTGGCACTGATACATGTTTGGATTACTTTTAGGTTGAAATTGGAATACAGGCAGACCTTGAATTATGACTGGTTGTTAAGTGGCTATTCAAAGTTATAACGGACACTCCAAAAGGGACTTATGACCTGCTTTCAAATTTACACTGTTCCCTCCGCATGAAGGGTGCCCAGCAAACAACTTGCATTTTAGCCATTGGTGGTGCCTTGTGGTCACATGACCATAATTTATGATAGTTTTGCCAAGTTTTACCAATAGAGCCAAGCATATTTAATGACAGCTGTATTTGCTTAACAACCCCTACAAAAGTCAAAAAATGAGTCCAATGTGCTTTATGACTATCACAACTTACAACTACAATTGCTAAGCCTAAATCACTGCCATAAGTCAACTACCCGCAGTAGTTCTTTTGATAAGCCAGTGTAGAATTAACAACAGTAGAAGAAAATGCCATGCCCAAATCTAGTTTCCTTAAACTAAGACTTATTATCCTAACAACAATTTAGACCTAGATGTATACCTGGCTGATCCTTCAAGCTGCTCAGGCTTGACCAATGAAATTCCTGTTAATGTAGGCAGGAATCTGGGCATGCATGCTGACACCAAGTAATCTTGTGAGATTTTCTCCAAAATATAGCCATCGGTTATTTTTATGCTATTCACAATGCTTTCTTGAGAAGTCCTCATTGATCCAAATTCACATATCCAGCACACATACAGCAATTCTGAAGCTTTTTTCCAAAATAATTTCCAAGTTTCAATAACTTGGAAGTTTTCCAGAACTGGACAGCTGTGTAAACCCACAGAAGGAAGTTTCTATAGGTTCTGGAAATTTTATGGAATGCAGAACAATAGAGTTGGAAGGTATCTTGGGTGGTTTTCTAGTCCAATCCGTTGTTCAAACAGTAGACTCTATGCCATTTCATTCAAGTGTCCAGTCTCAAAAGCCTCCAGTGATGAAGCACCCACAACTTCTGAAAGCAAGACATTCCATGGTTTAATGTTTTTCACTGTTAAGAAATTTCTCCCCAGTTCTAGGTTATTGTTCTCCTTGATTAGTCTCCATCCATTGTTTCTAGTCTTACTTTCTCATGCTTTGGAAAATAAATCTATTCCCTCTTATTTGTGGCAGCCCCTCAAATATTGGAGCATTGCTTTAATGTCATCCCCTAGTCTTTCTTTTTTATAGACTAATCATACCCAATTCCCGCAACCCTTCTTCATATGTTTTAGTCTCCAGTCCTTCATTCATCTTAGTTGCTTTCTCTGCACTCTTTCCAAAGTCTACACATCTTTTTTATAATGTGATGACCAAAATGGGATGCAGTATTTCAGATGTGATTTTATTAAGGCTTTACAAATTAGTACTAATATTTCACATGATCTTGTCTCTTATCCCTGTTTATGCAACCAAGGATTGCATTACTATGTTTCTCCAACATTGCGGCCTCCACCAATAGGAAGGCCCAGCATGATTTCTAGGCATGAGGTGAAATTAAGCCCCGCCCCCAAAATGCCTATTTAAGCATGCGTTTCCCCACCATTTCTCACATCGTTTGTTAGATCTACATGAGGTGAAGAGAAATGGGCGGGGGAAGGGTAGGGGGGATGGAGAGAAAACTTGCCTTTAGGAGTGCCCTGCAGGTAGCCTCGGCTAGAATACCCCGATAGCTGATAGAAGCTCCCTGAAGGCAGAGTCCCCAGCCACTTCAGGGCGTGGGGTGGCTACCCGTGTCCCCTTGCCTTTAGGCAGTCTCTTTTTCGGGTGATGGAAGCTCCCCAAGTGCAGTCACCAGTCATTTTGATCAGCCAGTAGAAGCGGCCTCAGGGTGAGTGCACACACACACACACACACACACTCCCCTCGCCATGAGGCTGCTTCTTTCAGCAGACAAAAGCTCCCTTGAAGGCAGAGTCCCAGCCACTTCGGGTGAGGCATGGCTACCAGTTCCCTTGCCTTTAGGCAGTCTCTTTTCGGGCAATGGAGACTCCCCAAATGCAGTCACCAGCCACTTTGATCGGCCAGTAGAAGCGGCCTCGGGGCAAGTGCACACACACACACACTCCCTCTCGCCGCGAGGCCACTTCAGTCAGCAGGCGAAAGCTCCCTTGGAGGCAGAGTCCCCAGCCACTTTGGAGTGAGGCATGGCTGCCCATGTCCCACCTTAAAGGCCCTGTCCCACTGGCCGACGGACGCAAAACGTATGCATAAAGGACACAGCGGATGAGCAAAAATTTCGGGAGTGGCTCCATCTGTTGTCATCCGCTCCAAAAAGTGGTGAAAATTTGCATAAACAGAACAGAAAAGAACGAAAAAGAACGGACGTGGGTAGTATGTAGCGGGGATGTTAAACGGATGTTCATAGGAAGCCTAGTGGATGTATATCGGATGCAAACCGTTCACTGCGCATCCTTTCTATTTCCGTGCTACTAACACTGTGTAGATTGTCCATGTACCTTTTTTTTCCTCCCTCTTTCCATTTCAGCTGCAACGGATGTGAGTTGCGAGGATGCCGAGAGGATACAGCAGACGTTTAACAGATGATAAACGGACAGAACATTTGTTGTTCGGAGGTCACAGATTTACATCGTACACAGCGGAAAGTTCATTTCGTTAGATGAAATCTCAGTGGACGGATGCTGGAGGGATAGAGCGTACAAAACACGTATGCAGTGAGTACACAACAGATGCATTGCATTTTCCAACGGATGGTAAGCTTTTTTTAACGTTTTACATCCTCTTTGCATCCATTGGTGCAGTGGGACATGGGCTTTAGGTAATCTCCTTTGGGCAATGGAAGCTCCCCAAATGCAATCACCAGCCACTTTGATTGGCCGGTAGAAGCGGCCTCGCAGCGAGGTGTGTGTGTCCGCGCTCGCCCCGAGGCCACTTCTACCGGCCAATCGAAGTGGCTGTTGACTGCATTTGGGGAGTTTCCATTGCCCGAAATAGACTGCTTCAAGACGAGGGATCATGGGCAGCCCCGCCACGCCCTGAAGTGGCTGGAGACTCTGCCTTCAAGGGAGCTTTCGTCTGCTGACTGAAGTGGCCTCGCGGCAAGGGGAGTGTGTGTGTATGTGTGTGTGTGTGTGCGCGCGCGCTCACCCCGAGGCCACTTCTACTGGCCGAAGTGGCTGGTGACTGCATTTGGGGAGTTTCCATTGCCTGAAAAAGACTGCCTAAAGACGAGGGGACACGGGCAGCTATGCCACATCCTGAAGCCGCTGGGGACTCTGCCTTCAGGGAGCTTTTGTCGGCTGATACTAGCGACCTTGCAGCGAGGTATGTGCATATGGGCCACTCTAGGTGGGGGACGAAATTAAGTCACCCCTGAAGACAGCCTTCCCATTTTTTCAGGGGTCAAAAAAAATAAGGCCCGGTCTTATTTTGTGAGAACAGTAGCTTTTTTGGCTGCTGCCTCATATTACTGGTTTATATTTAAATGATCGTCCACTAGCACTCCAAGATCCCTCTTAAATTACTGCTTTTGAGCCAGGATTCACCTAATCTGTACATTTTTTCTGCCTAAGTGTTGTACATTTTTTTTGCCTAAGTGTTGAACCTTACTTTTTTCTACATTAAATTTCATTTAGTTGAATAGTTGGATAGGGCCCAGTGTTCAACTCTGTCAAGATTATTTGGATCTTGAGCCTATTACCTGGGGTGTTGGCTATTCCTCCCATCTTAGTGTCATCTGCAGATTTGATTAGTTAGTTCCCTTCTATTCCCTCATTGTATTTTCCAAACTATTGCCAAATTTGTTTTTTAGGCCTTGGTCTTCCATCTATTTTTACTGTTTAACAGACGGAGATACTATCTTGCAATTGTCTTCCTAAGCATCCATTGTTATTCCCTGTCTTTTTTGGAAGACTTGAATTCTATAATTATCTTTCTCCATCTTGTCCCTACATTGCCTTAGCTATCAGTTTCCTTAACTTGAATGCTAAGTGTCCATGCAGGCTATTTCTCTAAGGTCTCAATCTCATCTATATATTCATATGCTAACCCAGCCACAGTTAATATGTTTATTACTCTGCTTCTGTATTTCCAAAAGATAGAATATCTGATAGACTATCATTAACATTATTATTATGAACATAGTCATAGTCACAATTGCTTCAAATTTTTATCCTATGATCATGCTAGTTTGTGTCTGTATGTCCTTTAACTGCTTGGACTAATCCCTGCAGTTTTCTTGACAAGATTTCAGAAGTAGTCTCCTTCCTAGGGATGAGAGGATGTGACAGGTCCAAGGTCTACTCAGTTGGCCTCATATCAAAGATGGAACTAGAACTCACAATCTCCCAGTTTGTAGTCCATTGCTTTACCCATTACATCAAACAGGCTTTCTTAACTGCAGATAATACTCAACTTACTTAACAACTGCAATGATTCACTTAACAGTTGTGGCAAGAAAGGTCATAAAATGGGACAAAACTCACTTAACTGTCTTGCTTCGCAATAGAATTTGGGCTCAATTGTGGTTGTAAGTCAAGGACTACCCTTACTCTAAAGAGAAGATAATGGTTTCTCCTGTCCAGTCACAGAGCCTTCTGTGGTTATGTGGACAACATGTCTATATGCCGAGGCAAATGGAATGCTGTTACCTTCCCACCAAAGTGGTACCTATTTATCTACTTGCGTTTGTATGTTTTCAAACTGCTAGGTTGGCAGGAGCCGAGACAAGAACAGTAACTCACCTGCACACAGTGCTTGATCTCAAACTGGCAACTTTCTAGTCATCAAGCCCAGGATCTTACCTGCTAGATCACTGCCTAATGTTATTCCACTCTATTCTTTAATAAATGCATATTCTTTAATAAATGTATATATGTATATGGCTCCAAGGATTGTAGAAGTCAGTGATGTGCTAGAGAGAACAAAAAGACAAGTGCAGTTCTTCAAATCTGACATGTAGACCTGACCTCATGTTCCTCAGCATTACTATTTGTTTGCATTTTTTAATATCCCCATTCAAAACGTGTGTGTATAATAAAGGTTAAGTACTGAAAGAGGCAAGCTGCAATAGTACTCCATCCATAAAGCAGAATTAACAGGCATAACAAGGACTAATTGTTCAAGAATGACCAGATGTTAAATGCCAGTAGAAATGGAAATGGTTGAACACCAAGCCCAAATGGCTAAGCCTATCTCCAGGGTGTGGGAACAATCATAATGGCCTGTCTTCCATTTTTTTTATTGCATTATTAACCCAAGAGTCAGCGAGTTTCAGATCCTGAAGGCCCACTGTACTCTTTTTACATTTTTCCTCTGTGAAAGATGCAGTTTGTTTCATGGGGATCATAGTTACCAGTTTCACTCATCTTTCTAAAAAAATAATTTTGAAACCTATATAATAAGAACATTGTATGCCAATTATATTTCCTACAATTTTATTTTAATTTGAGCTGCCAAGAGTTTGGTGTTTTGTTTTTCCATTTTATGATACCTACTTTTCATATGATCTACTTTTGTTCTTTTCTATCGGGATGTGGGCTTTAAAAAAAAAAAAACACTAAGGGAGGTAGTCATTAAAATCTAATAAGAAGCATTTTTAGGTCAATGACTAATTCTTCTCCCATTTATAAATTTAATGATTATCCCAGGTTTATTTATAGGAAAAAGATAGCAAGTCTTACCTCATGTTTTTAAACAATGGCCCAAAGGTTTTGCTCCTGTTGGGATATCTGTTTCCTCTTGACTAAATTTTCTCACATACTTTGATGATCAAGTTCCTAGATTAAGGTGATCTTGTGATTGTATATGCCTTTTCATTAAAACATTCTGAGAATATTGGAGGAAAAAAAATATTCTCTGGACCTTCAAAAATAGTGTTGAAGAAAAAGGTTTTCCACCCCTTGATTTCCTTATACAAAGTACAAAAGTGGCATGGTACCATCCTGGAAGTGAGGACCATTTTTGGAATACACACAATTTATCAAGGCTGCTCTCAAAATAGCACATCTGGAATGGTGACAAGAGGCCTCTGTGTAGGAAGGTTGCATGACAAAATGGTTGTTTCTTGAAGGAGATTTATGGAAAAATGGACTAAGCTATGACAGGACAGGGAGGAGGATGTGGGACTCAGCAGGATGAGGCGGCTTGGAGGGAAGGTCTCAGCAAGGGTGGGAAGCAGAACACAGGGTACCTTATGGGGTGGGGAGTACTTGGAAGCCATGTGTGCACTGGGGAGATGCTACTGGATTGAGTCCCAGGGCCTCATCAAGACACTGTGTTTCGTTTAATGATCTGCACAATCACTTAACAACTGGGAGAGCAGGGATGGGGGCCATTAAGCAAGGCAATCACATCAGTCACTTAAATGACTGTCACAACTTGCAACCATAATGGACAGTCTCCATTACAGTTTAAGTCAAATTCCTATATGCATCAGTACTATGAATCAAGAGAAATTGTAATATATATTAGGGCAATGCATACAACATTGTTTCCTCCTTTTTCTGTTCACAATATAAATTAGGTCCCAAGGTAGTGACTGGCCAGCCTAGAGAGCTTTGTCTGTCCAGAATATCATTTTTCATGACTGGTTCTCCAGAACTGGTCAGAACCTGCTGAATATCACCTCTGCTTCAGAATAGCCAACATTGCCTGTGCTGAGAATTCTAGGAGTTGAAATCTAACATTGATTGTATCCAGGTTCTACTGTGGCATGCTATGGCAGTAAGAACCTGGGTCTTTGAATTTGTATTCTTCTATTGGTCTATTGTTGCTTATCAACTACTGTTTTAGCTGGTATATGAGCATACCTATGCAAGCTTCTTCATTCTTTCAAGTTCCATGAGTCTGCAGTGATGGTTGGATTGTTACTATATAGGAAGTGCAGAATCTGGCTATCCCCATTTTCTTTGTTGGAGACCAGGTGGGGAGATTGAAAATGGAGAACACATGACCACAGAATTCTGTACCTGGTGATTACCCAGTACCCAAATTTTGATCATCTAACCATGCGGATGCTGCAAAGGTTCTAAGGACTGATTGTAAGCCACTTTTTCAATGCCACTGTAACTTTGAATCATTGTTAACAAATGGTTGTAAGTTGAGGATTACTGTAGTTATAATGAGCAAACCCTGTAGAGAAAAATACATAACTTGATTTAAGAAATTTACATAGACGTCCATTACAAGACAAGACTTTGGATGAAGTCTTGCATAAAAATTTAAAAAAAACCTGATAAAATACGATAAAGTTAAAAACAAAATAAAATAATTACAAGGTAGTGGGAGATACAACCATCACTTAGCATTATACAAGCATTTTTCTGGTTCTGAAAGTACAATCTGATTTCCATCGGTTTTGTCTTTATACAAATAAGATTACTATTTATATAAATTTCTATGCTGCCCTTTTACAAGGTGACTCTGGATGAGAGAGATGGAACTTAGGTGTCTCAGCAAGGCATCTATTTATGGTCTCAAGTGTTTTAAGGGGCACTATATCAAAATTTGGAGTATGTCACATGGTTACTATAGGTAGTCCTTAATTTCTGGCCACAAACTGAACCCAAAATTTCTGTTGCTAAGCAGTTATTTAGTTTTATCCCATTTTACAATCTTTCTTGCCACAGTTGTTAAATGAATCACTACAATTAAGTTTGTAACATAGTTAAGTGAATTGGCTTCCTCATGTGTTTGCTAGTCAGATCGGAAAAAGTGATTATATGCCTCTGAGACAGTGCACTGTTAAAAATACATGCAAGTCACGAAACATTGCATTTTGATCACATCACCATAGAGATGCTGCAAAGGTCATGTGAAAAATGATCATATAGCACATTTTTCAGTGTGTTGTAACTTAATTCACTAAACAAATGGTTAAGTAGAAAGGTACCTGTAATCCAGTTTCCTCCAGAAGCGTTTGAAATATAGTCATATTATTTCAAAACATAGAAGACCAATATATGTGAAAGACATCAGATCATCAAGGTACCACATAAGTTTTTATTACAGTAAAATTATTTGTCTTTAATGACCCATTACATTTTTTCCTTTGTTTGCATATGCTTCTCAAAACTCATTATCATGAGAACCACTGTTTACTGATTTGAGTGAAACTCTCAGTGGTGTAGAGAAAACCATAGGTCTCCAAATTTGGCAACTTTAAGACTTGTGGACTTCAACTCCCAGAATTCCTCAGCCAGCTATGCTGGGAGTTGAAATCCACAACTTAAAGTTGCCAAGTTTGGGGACCCCTGATATAAAGAATATTAGAATATTTGTATTAAGATGATTGAGAAAAAGAGCCACATATATTTATTTCAGTATTTTAATCTTGTTTTCTTTTTTACATAACTACTGCCTTCTAACAACTAAGAATTGATTGATTAAACTAAGAACTAAGAATTGATTGATTAAAAAGTCAAGCTGCATTAAGTTACGACAATGTATCAATCTACTTGATTCAGGATGGACACAGGGCAGAAATTAAATTCAATTTTCCAGAAGTGGGAGACTGGAGCATGTGTTTGCAAACTGCTCCCATCTCTGCTCCTCACTACACCTTGATGGACTAATGTCGTTAATTAGCCTAGCTGTTCTGTCCATGTGACAGCCTTCTAAATTACCAGACTGTCTCCTATTAAACCATTGTCACAGATCTGGACAATGTTCTCTATTTTAACTGCAGACAGATAAATGAATAATTCCATTAATCGAGAGCAGGTTTTCCTTCAGCTCTTAATTGATCATCATAGACTGAACTCACATTATTGTTTCACATACTTTTCAGCTTTAAAACTGTCACATTCTGTACACTATATTTTCACATATCATTCATCTGACACTAGCCTTTAAATACAACTTTCTGATGTTTATTTTTCCCGTGTGGGTATTTAACTATAAAGTGGTAACTAGAAATGTCTTTGGAACTATCTGACAGATATTGTAATCCTACAAACCTCAGTGGGAGACTCATCTCTTCAAAGATGCTATTTCATATCAGTTATTTAACACTTTGCAATGGGACATGATTAAGTATGAATGAAATATGCCAGCTCCCAACTGAGCAAAGCTGGTTGTAAAATTGGAGGGAGGAAGGGACAGATTACATTTCTAATTGTCAAGAAATCACATATTACATGTCTCTAGCTTCTTTGTATACACCTTTTTATTATGGGGATGTAGGGCTTTTTATTATTGGGACATAAATAATTTTTACTACAGTTCAAAGCACTGGAAAAAGAAGCCAAATGTATACATTATCAGGATTAATTTCAATTAAATTACAAAGGTGCTGAATAACTGGTAATTATCACAGGTCCTCAAACTTCTGGTCTTCCCAGTACCCTTGGGTCATATAATTGTAATTTATGATCTTTCTTGCTGACATTTCAAAAAGTCAATGGAAAACTGTCAGGGAAGGTTGCAAGTTGCTCTGGTAAGCACTTGAGAGAGAAGTCAAGGAGGCTATCTATGTTAAAATTGAACAGTCTTCCTTCAATAGAGAGGGGTGGATACCACGCCATCTTTTTAGCAGTTTTAAGAAGGCTCTACATCCATATCCGTTGATTTAGATGACTTTGAGGATACAGATAAATCCCTAAGTGGCCTCAGAGAGCTAATGATCAGCTCTTAGAGTGCTAATGGCAGATGGGTGCGAAGAATAAAAAATCCTTCCATTCCCCACCAGTCAGTTAGAGCTCTGATTAAGTTGCTTGCATCCTCTGTATACCACCTGGCAGAAGATACTTCTGGCCTTGCTGCATTTGGGCCATCTACCTGCCTTTTTGTGACCTGCCTGGAATTTACTTAACTTAGGATGCCTCCTTAATGATGACAATATGAAAGTGCTGGGTATCATTGCTAAGAGATGCAGTCATATGACATCACATTTTATAATCCCGTCACTTAACAATGGAGATTCTGGCTCCCAATTACCAGAAATATCCAAGGATTGCCTGTATTTAAAATACACTTTGTGTACTTTAGATTAAATACTAATTTATCAAATACTAAGGTTAAATATTAGTATTTAAATATTAGTATTTAACTACTGGAAGAAGGTAACTTTCATGGGTTCAGTTTAAAATAGAAATTACTTGATCAAGGAATTAATTCTACAATGAAAAACATTCAGTCTAACTGGGTTATTATTTATTAGTTATGTTAATTTGCTTTAATATTTATTTATATCCCACCTTTATTATTTTTACTCAAGGCAGTGAACATATTCAATGCACCTTCCTCCTCCTATTTCCCACCCCTCTCCAACAAACTTTTGAGTTGAGTTGGGCTGAGAGAGGACGACTGGCCCAAGGTCACTCATCTGGCTTTTATGGCTAAGGCAGGACTTGAACTCATAGTCTCTTGCTTTCCTGTATAGACAGGTTGTTTCAGAATGTATACACGTTTTGAACCAGAATGTTTAATATGGGGGTTTAAAATATGTGCATACCTGTTCAAATATTATATATTTATTCACAGATACCCTATCACCTTTCTCCTTTTTTAATCCTCTTGGTTTCATTTGCTGAGATTTTTGGTTAACTCAGTGCTACATCTGTTCCTGAGGTTATTTTTACATTTGTTTATAAAAATAAACAATTGTTTTATATTTTTACAGTTATACTGAATTGTTCGCCATTAAGTCACCTTCTGAGATTGCAGCTATATAAGTATGATGTATAAATAAAAAAATAAATTGTGGGGGGGCTGGTTGCCTGAAACACTTATGAAGCCTTAGAAAACATATCTGAGTTCAGTCCATCATGGAACCACACTGAATGTTTCAGAGCCAGTTACTATCTCACAAAGATTTTATTTTGGGAAAAGCTGAAAAGAGCCATACTTGATACTCAGACTTGCGCTCCTGGAGAACAAAAAATGGTACAAAATTAATGGGAAAAAAATAATCTCACTCCAGCCAATTATTGTCCTGATAGCTACCTTACAAAATGATAGATTTACACAATATGGGAAACTTTTGCGTACAGATAATCTCGAATTATGACCACAGAGGAGC
This sequence comes from Laticauda laticaudata, assembly GCA_004320025.1. Classification (NCBI taxonomy): domain Eukaryota; kingdom Metazoa; phylum Chordata; class Lepidosauria; order Squamata; family Elapidae; genus Laticauda; species Laticauda laticaudata. Next base: position 29,703 of record BHFT01045364.1, on the reverse strand, counting down.
AAGACAGATGTTGAGAGTGTTGTCCCTTTTATGACTTTTCTTGCCACAGTTGTTAAGTGATCATTGCAGTTACTAAGTTAGCAAACCAGTTAAGGGAATCTGGCTTCCTCGTTGACTTTGCTTATTAGGAGGTCACAAAAGGCGATCACATGACAGACAGACACTGTGATCATCATAAATAAGAACCAACTGCCACGTATCCCAATTTTGACTGTGGGGATGTTGCAACGGTCGGTCGTACATATCATCATAAGACCCTTTTTCCAGTGCTGTTATATAACTTGAATGGTCACTAAACGAATGTTTAGAACTACCTATGGAATTAACAAGAGCTGGTTCAGCATTCAGAAACATGCTATGCTTGGACCTGTCAACTGTATTTTGATATGTGATGGTTTGGATGCCACAGCGTGCCAAGGGATGGGTCTTCTACCACTGGCTGAACCAGAAATTACCCAACTCCTGATCCAGCCCAGCAGTAAGAAGGGGGGGCAAAAGGGTGCCTCATCCAGTTCAGACGTCTGAATCTGGATGACACTTGTCCATGCCGTACCTGTTAAACCAGAAAATGTTTTCTTTTCCTCCTTTTTTCTTCTTCTCCTTTCTCTTCTTTTTCCTTCTTCTTCTTCCTCCCTCCTTTGTCACCCCCACTCCCTGATCAGTTATCACCTATTTACCCCGTCTAAAGGGGATGCCAAGGCAGGAGCCTCACGCGTCCCAGGACTTCCACGAAGTGACACTTGGCACATCTTCCGCTCCGGAGCCATCAATGGCGTGGAAGACGGCGATCCTAATAGCCCTTTACCCAGGGCAGCCGGTTCTCCTCGTTTCGCTTCGCCCGGTCTTCCCGCCCGCTTGGCAGCAAGCAAGGCACCGACCTTCCCACCCACTTGAACCGGAACCGTTTTTGCAAAAAGGCAGCCCGGAGCTTTGCTCTTGCTTTTTACTGCTGCTGCTGCTGCTGCGGCCGGGAAAGGAAGAACCTCTCCAGGTCTTCTTCAGCTGCTGCTGCTCCTCCTCTTCCCCCTTTCCTGCAGGCCACTGGCTGGAAGCCACCGGTCCCGGGCAGCTGAAAAGATTTAAAGCGGCCGGCCATGGCGCTAAGACTGCACCCGCCTCCTCCTCCTCCTTTTCCTCTACAGCAGCACGAACAACTCGCACGACGGCCGAGTTAACCCAGTTTTGCAGCAGTGCATGTCACTGCCAGTGCAGGAGGTTGCATGAGCCTCCGGGGACAGCAGGGGCCGAGCAGCGGGGACCACAGCCACCACACACGCCGCCGCCCCCACCGCCGCCCCCTCCTCCTCCACCAGTGGAGGTGCAGGTTCCCGTTTATGGTTTCACACCATACCAAACGCTGGTAACTCCCGTCGCTCCTGCCTTCATTCCCGTCTGGTTTCTCCTCCCTGCTCCGCCTCCTCCGGTCCTCTTCGTCTACCCCGCTTGGGTCCAGCCTCCCTCGACTGCCTGCCCGGTCCCGCCGGCGGCGAACATGGGGAACGCGACCTCCTGCTGCGTTTCGTCCAGTCCCAAACTGCGGAGAAATGCCCATTCGCGGCTGGAGTCTTACCGGCCCGACACCGAGCTGAGCCGCGACGACACGGGTTGCAACTTGCAGCATATCAGCGACCGGGAGAATATCGACGGTAAGACGCGAGTCGGGAAGGACGTACGAACACGCCGACACGGGTGGGAGAACAAACCCCTGGAGCGGTGGCTTACGCAAGCCAAGATTGGGAGGGAGGCAAGAGAGGGCGAAAGAAAACACTAGTTTGACCCTCCCGCGCTGGTGTTGCTTTAGTTTCTCCCTCCCCCTCTGTCCTTCACCCCCCCCCCCCCC